>JANFOE010002957.1:0-105225 GCA_025667525.1 Glebionis coronaria
ATATATATATATATATATATATATATATATATATATATTATATAGGTATAATTATGATTTGAAACCACACTTTTTAATCAGTCATATCCCAATCACATCTTTAAACCAATAGCATTTGAGATTTTCCTAAAAAATCTCAAAACTTTCCTAAAATTCGTTACTTTTGGCTGAAAACGTTTTTTTCAAAAAACGCAATTTTTTTAAAACCGCGTTTTCGTACCATAGCTATATATACTATTATTAACTTATTTTTTCCATTTTTTATTTTTTTGTACAACAGACGGCGGTCAAAAAACACACAACCTATGTAACAATTTTCTTCATCCAATCATTAAAACGGCTTATTCATCTGAATTTAAAACATGAATCATAATAACCATGAATCAGTCTCAACACCAGATCAAAGATCCCATATTTTTTAGCCGGTCCTTTGGTACCCTATTTTCTTTAGGGTTGCGATTATTGAATATCTATTCATGGGGGTTGTGTTTTTTTATTGTTCACAATCCGATTCTGTATTGTTTCATAACTCTAATTTAGGGGTTTTTAATCCTGATTTTTCGAGGTTCGTGTATCAGTTGGGGTGGGCTTTATTAAGGTTCCTTTTATCCTATCGATTTGCTTGCTGCTATGATTTTTGCCATGGAGATATCCTTCAAACCCTAAGGTACTGTGCAAGGGAAAAGAGAGGAAGATGCGTGTTTTTGAAATTAAGAACACCATTGCATTTAACTATGAAATTTAGGCCCTCTTGTGAAAGCTTTTGTGTTATAGAGAGATATTTGATAACCTGCTTAGGTATGTTTTGTTTATGATTGTTCTTATTCTAATCTATGTTTTGCAACGAGGTCCACATGAAGTCTTAAATTGTAATCATTTTTAGGAGTTTATTATTATTACTATATGTGTGCTTGTGTATATACCCTCAACATGTTATTTGGTGCATAAAGGAATCTGGTCTAAGTTTTGACACATGTATGTAAAAACAGGCTAATTTGGGTTATCTTGTATCTCGAACGGATCACATGGGTAAAGGTCCTTAATGTAGCTAAAATGGAAAATAGGTTATAAGTTGATCAAGGTGTATGTAGACGCATACAACCCTTTTATTTGCTAAGTTTATAAGTCATTATGGGTTTATTTTGTTTGATTTTGTTATGTGAAGAAAACGATATTTCATTAGATTATAATGTATTTTTTGGATTCTACTTGTCCTTATGTCGGTGGAGTAAATGCATAGAACGATACTGATAAATGGTACTAAGGGCCATAGAGGAGAACCTGAAAAATTAGGAGTCTTTTTAATTTACTTAAATGAGCTTCATATGTTGCAGGACTTTTGGTGTCGTTGGTGTAGATAGTTTTCAATTCTATTTCTCTTGGTTTAGACCTGGACCAAATGATATCCATCCTTTCTTTGATGAAGCAATGCGTAAGGTACACTAATAATGTGATTGTCTACTTTTTCCATTTATTCAAAAAATATCTTCTTCTGATCTTCGTATCTGCAAGAGAGTTCTATGGTTTGTTTGGTAGTTCAGAAAACTGATACTTAACTACATTTCACGTCCCAAGATACAATAGTAGAGGGTCGGTCTGTTGAAGAGAGTTGATTTCGGTCATTAGAGAGCTGGTTTCCGGACAATCAATTCACGAGAAGTTTACAGTTCAATAAAAACCTTTCCTATCATTTTTGCATGTGAGGAAAAGAAGTTAGTACATCATATTCCAAGGATCGTCGCATTCAGGTTATATTAGTTTATCATTTTATAAACTTGACATGGAGGATTTAGCTTGAATGTTTGGAGGTGTCATGTTCATATTCTATCTGGTATTACTATTGTTTTTTCCGATTCAGACTTATATGAATAAAGGTTTGGTTATCGTTTTTTGATTTGTAAGCTAATTGGTTTAATGCACAGGTGGAAAATCAAGTGTTAGAGGATAACTAACAAGAGGATATACAAGAAGAACAACTCCCACAAACGGAACCACCACCGACACAAGAAAATCCACCACCTGATGCGGAAGCAACACCAACTCAGCCTACAGAATCTACATCAATCCAACCACCAAAATCTTCAGGATCAAAAGAAGTGGAAGAGGTTCATGTTGTATACCATTACATTTGTTCTTGTCAAGTGATAATAAGCGAACAAAAACCATCTTTTAATGACTTAAATATACAAAAAATGACTATAACATGACAGAGGCACAAGAACGTTGTTTTCTTATGTAAAAATGACTTCATGTTTGTTCATGGTGAAGGTTACTAGTGTTTGTGGTTCTTATTTGATGTGTCGTTGTTTTTTAGGTAAAAGGGTGTGTCGATTTGGTGTGGCGTTGTTAGTTCCAGCAACTGTTTTAAATCTGAACTATAAAGACAATTAGGTTGTTTCATGATTTTTTTATAAATCTTATTAATATTTTTGCTTAACGACAGGTATTTGCGAAGGTTTTTGATACTAAAACCTGTGCCCAAGCTATGAAATACATGACCACTTTCTTTGAAGTAGTTGGCCAAGTTTGATTTTTTAGAGAGTGAGAGGTTTCGCTTTTAACTTCTGCCTCTATTTGTATAGGGTGTCATATCCATTTGATTTGAGATGAAGTAAAAGGCAGGCTGAAGAAATTCTAGCAAACCATGAACGAGCATGTTGTGCATATGTGAAAAGGCGTGGTATTTTTATAAATTACTTGATAGTTTGTAAAATACTTGCTTTTTTTGTTGATAACTATTATTTCTAGGACCTATTAATTTGATAGTTGAGATTGAACCTACGTAGAGGGTGTTTGTTTAAGATTATTTGGACATTAAACTTTTGATAAGCTAATAAGACCCAACATCCTAGCAAGAACCTAGCAAGAAAAACCAAACATGTGTGTGCAATCCATCTATAAGCCCTTTGATTGCTTTAAAAAAGGAATGCAAATACATAAGCTCATAAGTTCCATTTAATATATAAATAGGTTTGATTTGTAGTACTGTATTTACTTACTGTTCCTTGCTTTTGTAGGTTTTCTGACGAGTTTTAAAGTGAATTGGAACAAAGGTCTTGATATCATCAGTTGAGCATCAACCTTTTCTCTTCTCTGGTTGCTTCTACTGACAGGAATAGAAGTTGTTAAACAGCTATAAACCTTGCCTTTGATGCCTTCTTATGTATCTTTTGGACACGTATTGCTTTTGCATTTAAGATATGTTCTTCATAACATTCTGCATCTTCTGCTCGAGCTAATAGTAGGTGAAATAAAATAATGAACTACTTATGCAGGAATATTTTGTTAATATTTGTACTGATTGCCTTAATAGCATGTTTTGTTGCAAGAGACGAGTCCATAGAGAACCATTAAACATCAATGCAGTGCACCGACTATCAATTCCTATGAGAAACGTCAACAAGCACCACAATCATAAAGGTAAACTCAACTGTCCATGCATTATTGCTCTTTTTTAATTGCTTAATTTTTTTAGGATTCTACAGCAACACGGTGCACATTTATAACATCTTAAACGACGAGACATGTTCGCGGGTGCTGTTGGGACGAACAAAAGAAATTATGCCTACTTTCGTGACTTTGACGGTTTGACTTGTTGGTTTGTAGTCAGTGTTAAAAAGTACATTTTAGAACAATAAGTTACTGAATCGGACATGTATTAGAGCATCAGGTATCATGGCTAGCTCACCTCCTCTTCACTGCGCCACATCAGCGCCACGTCATACCAACTAATCTCTCTCCTTTTCTCCAAAAACACCCCCTTTATCACAACTAGTCTCTCTCCTCTTCACTCGGGTCCCACCACTCACCATTTTATTTAATTTTTCAATTTTCACACAAAATAAAAATTCATTTCATAAAATTAAAAATTACAAAATACTAAAAAATAAAATACAAATACGAAAAATAAAATTACGCTACGAAAAAAAAGACAATACGAAAAAGACAATACGAAAATCTTCCACACCATTTCTACTTCTTCCATTTCTTCGATATCTGACTGGTACGAATCCGACGAGGTGCTCATATTGAAGTTTTTTGTGAAAGTTTAATTGAATGTTTTTGTTGTGTGTGGTTTTTAAAGAAGTTTGGGTGGTATTTATAAGAATAAAAAGTTTTAAAAAAAAAAAAATTTTTTTTTTTATAGAAAATAGCCATTATAAAACGGTAATATAACAAGTGGGCCCCACCTTCTGTTTCCAACGAGCAATGTCACTTTGTGACATTTGACATCCGGCGAGGGGTGGGTGTAACGGCGAGCGGCGGCGAGCGGCGGCAAGGCTGCCACCTAGGCACGGCGAGCAAGCCTCGCCGCCACACCGTTTACTCTTATGTAGTTTACCAACTGTATACAAGATAGGAATGGATTAGTTGGAACAGTATGCAAGGAATTCATTGCATCCACAACCATAAGACATCAACGTTTATCTATGCATTCAATAGATTAGGCCTGCAACACTCAAATGAAGCATAAACATACACTAATATTTGTGAGCTTTATTTTTTCCGTTTGTGGTCATTTTCTTTCATGGTAAACAAGTATTTTGATACTTTTCCCAACCAACCATCTTACTACTTGTATAAAAGTTAAAGGTTATTAAATCGGTCACATACAAAATACTTTCTCACGTCCTTTAATTCACTGAATCCAGTCACTGGAATATCAGGCGACGGGTTGAAATCCGTCAGATGCAATGTACTAGAATGCGCCCTTTAACTTTGAAAAGTATGTGAAGTGTACATGTTGTTTCCACATTGAAGTTTTATAGTAGGAATGGATCCGCATTGAAGTTTGATTTTGTTTAAGTCGACCTTCAAAAACAGAATGGGGTTTACTTGGACTTTTTTATGTTGTAGCAGCTAATCCTGAGTCTGAGCTCAATTTAGGCATCCCACACATGCACCCTGAATCCAGTCACCGGAATATCAACAGAAACTTTTCTGCAGATAGTGAATGTGTCTGAGAAGGGAGCCAGAAAGCATCACATTCAGGTATATTCAGATAGTTATCATAGCTTATATTGGTATTAATTGTGCATACATGTGAATTATTGCTTTTTTTACTTTTCATTTTTGATAGGTGCTCAGGGTTTGCAATTCTAGAAGTACATAGAAGCTAATGTGATTGGTCCTTGACCACAATATTGTTGATCATGTCTCAGTGAAGAATAATGATCTGTACCGTATAATCTGTCCTTATATCCATTATGTGTTTTCAGAGTCAACTCCCTAGACAAAGAAGATAAGCAAAACAGGTTTGAAAATGAGTAAAGAAATTTGCGACCAACTCATACAGAAGCAACTGATGTTGCAAATGCAGTTTTAGACAGTTAGTTACTCATTTGATTTAATTATTCAAACAAAACAGGTTACTATCCTGATTATATATCATCACAATTTTACAGGAAGCGATGCAATTCTTATCGGTGCTCAGACTCTGCATGGACTATACATGTTGAGACCATAACTATAGTTGGTAAAATTTGTGTTGAGGTAACATCCCAGTGACAATCAAATTTTATGATTTACCTAAATCAAATTTTATGTTGAGGTAACATCCCAGTGACAATCAAATTTTATGATTTACCTATGATATTTAAAGTCTTTAAAGTCTTTAACATCCCAGTGACAATCAAATTGGACTTATTGTTTTGTGTGACACCCCTCGGTACCTTTTTGCTGATGAAATTTATGTTTGGGTATCCCTTGCATGCATCAAAAAGGTTTTTAACCAAAATTTTACTTCAAGAAAACTTTCAAATATGTTGGAGAACTAATGAGTCACTTGGATTCAATTGTTTGATCTGTGGTAACCAATCAATGTTAGCTCATAGGCTTTCCAGTTTGTGATTATACATATCAAATACCCTTTAGCGCAGTATCTAAATAATGGGTCTTTTATATGGTTGCTGTTGCGGTGCTAGAAGGGCTTCCTTAGATGTCACCTTAACGTAAGTTTCTATAGTTGTGTTTTTTCTACTTACACATTTAATTTGATTTATAATTGTTAAAGTTTATTAGGATTATCTGAATATCAAGTTTTAGGAGATATGCACAGTAACATGTATTTTCAACAGGTATGTATTAGGTTATCGTTTTTATTTATAATTCAATGTACTGGTCTACATAATGGATATTATGGGTTTGTTAAATTTAAATAAGTGAGTGTGACCATACTTCTTTATAGTTTATACCTTATTTATTTATTGAGAAAAATTGCCAGGCATGTCGAGGGTTGTGGGATTGTGTCGCCTTTAATAAAACGTTGGACTAATGCGACAACTTTTAAGATTTTGACCCGTTAAGACTTTCTGACAGTATTGATTTTACCATTCAGGTGAAATAAACCAACAATGCATCAAAGCATTGATTTTATTTTATTTCTTTATGTGTTTGCAGAAAGCTGGGCTCCTGAGTATCACAATACCATTTTGTCGAAAATGGCCGATTAAGAGGTCCAAGGTTAAAAAGATATACGACGATTAAGATTTCAGGTATAGCAACTTATATTTTTTTTTCTCTGCTTATTAATGCAAATAGTTAACTCATCTATCTTAATGTATCATTTATTGATCTTTTAGGAACGTAACTAATATTGTTCTAAAACTTACATGAACAACATTATCCAAGTTACTTTTTTTTATCTTATTTAACTGTGCTTTCCTATCCGTTTGTAGTTCATGCACGTGTATTTAGTTTTGTTATTTTATCAATCCGACTAATAGCTGACGAGCTTGACTTGTACGTAGCAAATTAATTGATAACGGTTGTGGATGAGAGATTATATTCTAAACATGTTCATCTTGTAGTATCAGAATGAAATTATCGCATGGGAGTATCGGGAGGAAAGTGGACGGGAGTATCGGGACAAAAGTGGGGCTATATGCAGTTTAGTTCTTATGGAAACTGGTCGTATCCATCGGATTATTGTCTCTTCGATTTACATAGTATACATGTACAATTTATATACTTAATTTCTTGCTGAAAGTAGCCACTTCCGTACGACTTGTCTCTATTGCTGGTATTTGTCAAGCCCAGTTAGTCATTACTGATTTGCTTCCCTACTTAAATGCACTATAGTTAAAATAGAAATAAACACCGAGAACAATTCTCAAATTGCCTAATAGAAGTGGATAAAAATTGGGGATTAAAAAATACAGTATATAACATCTCGGTATAAGTAAAAAAATGATTTATTTATTAGTTAAATTTTATTTCATTTTTACCAATTTTTAAAACCTGATTTTTCAATTAGCTCGGTCGAGTCATCGGGTCACATGTTTAACCGACGGTTCAACCGGGTTTTCGATCAAAACTGACGTCCTGTCACTCGACCTGATCACACAGTTCAACCGGTTCAACCCGGATTTTAAAGAGTCAACAAATATTATATAGTTATAATATTTAGTTATTTAAAAATTTTGATTTTAATGATACAACAAAGAAAAAGATATATATGTCGAGTAATTTTATTTAGTAATTTTTATTTATGTAATTGGTGATTTTGTTTTACAACCATTTATTTAATATTGTACAAAACATAATTCCATGAAAAAGAGTGTTATGGAATCGAATAAAAATATTAAATAATTAATCGAAATTATGCAGATTAGTTCTTTGAAACATACAAACTGCTACTTTGTTAGATTCGGGAAGAAACAAAAAACCACGGAACAATGTTGGTGCGTTCAATTATTTAAGTAAACCATAGTTCGATTTTTCTTAGTCAAAACATCAAGACTGTTAGTTTTTAATGCGGAATTGTACTGATAGGATCGAAGAAAAAAAAAAAAGATAGATCGATGACCGAACCGATATAAGTTTGGTTCGTTCCGGTTCGAGTTGGTTTCTCGGTTCGAGTCGGTTTCTCGGTTCAGTCTGATCCGCGGTCCGTTGACTCTTATTTGTTAGTAATAGTATTGAGATACTGTTTTCTTTTCTTTTTATTTGTAGTTTATAATTTTATATACTTGAGATACGATAACAACTTTGTCTTTCTTTTTTCAGGTAAATCATTTTTCAATTTTTTGGTTCCAATTAAAAATGAGACAATATATATTTGTGAGTTTATTAATAGTCTCATTCAATATATTTTTCTAAATATTTTGCTATCGTAAGTTTATTTGAACGAACTGTTGTTACCAGATAAATAATATTTGAGTTAAGAGACATTTTTATATATGCAAACCAAAAAAAGGTCTTTCTTTTATTCTTTTTGTGCACATAGATAAAGCTAATTGGAAAACAACATAACTGAAACAAAATTTGTATACATGTCAAAATTTGTATACGGAAATGTATATGATTGGATCTCCAATTATAGACAAACACACGCCGATAATTAAGAATTAAAACTTTACGAAAAACGTTGTTTGAAAAAAAATTATGAATACAATCCGCCCACTGGGTTCACCAAGCCCTAACACTATCAAAGGTAAATTCACTTTTAAGAAAAATGTTTTATCACACAGACATCTATATGCACACTAAAATTTAATAAAACGAATTGACAATAGTAGTTTCAAAACAAATTACTAACCGAACCCCGCTCAGTTACTTTACGTTTAACAAAAAAGTACTATCACAAACATAGCTATATATACACTGGAAATAAAACAAATACGCAATAGTACTTTAAAAAAAAATACAAACCAATATTTGTACAACCAAATATTATCATGGAATAAAACAAGTGATGGCCAAACGCATTAAAAAAACAAAAAAAAAACGTTTTACTTTCATATAAAAAATGAGACGCACTACCAACACATATAACAGATATACAAACGTGCTTTCAGATAAAATTTACAAACCAAATACAGTAGATGGGTTTACCAAGAACTAAAATATCAAAGGATACTTAACGTTTAAGAAACATAATTAAAAAAACAAACCAAAATTAGTATAACAAAAGATTCACATGAGACAAAGCACGCCCGTTAGGTGGACCAAGGTTTTAAAATATCAATATTTAGTTTCTTATAAGTTTTCTTCTAACAGAAACGCGTCCCACTACAAACAGACACAATTGATACACAAACATACTTTTAAAAAGGATTTACGAAATGAAAAACAAATAAGAAAAAACTACAAAAACAAAAAACAAAACGACAACACGATCACTGGCTGTATAAAAGAAACAAAACACGATCACTGGGTGGCATGGGCTAAAAAAAGTGGAAATACAAACCATAACTGTAAACAAAAAAAACCAACACACAAACGTGCTTTTAGAAAAGATTTACGAAACAACCCCGCCCGTTGGGCGGGTTACGACGCTAGTATATATATATATATATATATATATATATATATATATATATATATATATATATATATATATATATATATATATATATATATATATATATATATATATATATATATATATATATATATAAAATTATGATTTGAAACCACACTTTTTAATCTAGTAATATCCCAATCACATCTTTTACCCAATAAAATTTGTTTAAATCCTAAAAAATCTCACTTTTTCCTAAAATAAGTGTTAATTTTTCGAAATTTTTGGGAAAACCAAGTTTTGCAAACCGCAATTTTGTGAAAACACGTTCCGAATTTTTTATACGGGATCTCTTTTTTTCCAAACATAAGCTTTGTTCATTTTTCTTCCTACAGCCACATAGGGTGAAAACACACAGAACCTCCATGGATCATCTATTATCCAGGTGTTCCATTTGCCATTCAAATCACTTGATCCAAACAACTATTCCATATATTCAAATCACAATCCATTAAAACAACAATTCCATATAATCACGTAAATTTCATCCCATCCAGATTCCAATTCGATTTATCCCTAATTTAATTTCATTATGTTATCTTATTTGCCCTAATTTGATTAATGATGGAACAATTGTCTGATTAATTATTCAATTATTTTTACTCTATTCAATTATACTATGTTTATTTAAGTTAGTTGTAGGAATTACATAAGGATAATGAACATTCATATATCAATTTATGATTTTTGGTGCAGGTCGGGTAGGGTTGACCTTATAAAGGTATTTATTGAAATTGGGATTTAATTAAGTTGAAACATGGTTGGTTTAGGGTGCGGTCGCAGCTGTGGAGTGCGTCGTGAGGCAGTTTTATAGGCTGCAATACCATCTTGAGGTATAATTCATGATGCTTTTGTGTATTTTCATTAGTCCACCCAAAAAAAAGATCATTATTTTCTTTATTTTGCAGTTGATGAGTGATTGGTAATCGAGAAGGCCTGGTGAAGGATATAATTCCAGACAATTTTCACGTCCCTACAAAAATTGTCCTTTAACAAGAACAATTTCTGATAGCGGGTCCTGTTTGGCACTGGTATATGTGCTTTTGTTGGAGTTGTTCTTTGTGCCGAGGTTCTAGAAGCTTCATGGGCATATTGGTTTCGCAAGCTACCTGGCACACGAAACTCATCAATGGTTAGTACACTATTTACTAATTTACATAGTAGACATTATTGAGGGTGAGTTACTAGACATGTGCAAAAATCATGATTCATAAAGAAATGGCATTATCTGTAGCCGATGTTGTTTGTTATTGTACCCAGTTTTGGTCATTGTTTTCCATTAAGTTATGTGGTTAGAGTCCCGTACTACCGTGTGTGGAAACCTGGACCCAACACCGAACAAGCAACTCAACAGAAAGCCCTAGAAGTGGCGTCAGCAGAGCCACAACAATGAAGGTAAAATGCATATGTTACAAGAGTATGGTTGAACTTGTAGTTTTTGCTCATAGCAGTCTACTCTTGAATGATATATCTGTTGCTAAGCTGGGCTTGCCCCCGAATGGTCACCAAGTAAAATATAGAATGGATGTGTGACAAAGAACTAGCTGGTACCAACAACTGACTTTTAATGGTAAATTGATTAATTGCTGAAATTAAATAGCAAACAAAACAAGCAGCAGTGAAACTTGATAAATAAAGCTGAGCATATATATTCAAAAACTATGTATGATCTTTTTACCATGTACTCATTATTGATTTCTTGATTGAAACGTAGCGGTTTTGGTGCTCCTGTCACTGGCCGTGGGTTTGGTGCTCCTGCCCCTGCCCCTGTCGGTGGGGGTTTTGCTGGTGCTGCCACTGGTAGTGGTGGTTTTGGTGGTTTCAGCTTTGCGGCTCCAGCTGGTGGGTTTGGTGTTGTAGCTATAGGTGGAGGTGGTTTTGGCGGTGCTCCAGCAGCTGGTAATTAATTATTTATGTTATCTTTTTATTTTTGGTTATAAATAGAGATAGAAAGGTTTGATATATTTTCTTATAAGCGATGTCTCCTTACATATTCAATGATTGTTAGTTATCGTAACATATTAGCATATAATTTACATATTTAATGATTGAATATTTTTTCACATTTTTCAAGGATTAATATGGAAAAATCCAATTCGGTCCAGACTCTCTCATGTTTCGTAATAGACCTAAAAAACTGAATGCCCTACAGCCTTAGTGATGAATGTATGTACCCTTAACTTTGACAGCCATGCATTGGTCTTAAAACTATTTGGTGTGGGACCATGATATGTATGCTCTTATTAGCTAAATTTGGTGAGCTCTGAACTGTCATATGACATCCATGTATATAAAGTTGAAGAACATGTGTGTGCCTTGCTGAACCTTAGTGGTTTTTCATTATCATTATCAACACTTGATATCACATGTACACGGATGTTTCAACCCTGACTTTTTTTCTCTCTTCAACCCTGATGATGTTATCATCTGCATCCAAAGTATCAATACCTTCACTCTCTACCATTACGATGCGTTGGACTTCTTTAAAAGCATCTGCACTTTCTACTTGAGCTTTAGTCTCGGATAAGGTTTTAAGTTCTTATCTAACGAATGCTGCATGTGTAGAACACGAGCAGTCAGTTGTACTTCCCACCCATTTCATTTGTCCTTTGTCCATTATGTATATACAATATTCAGCATTACACACCACTCAATTAAGCCTTTTATGACTTGCATTGCAGCTCGATGTAGTGGTTAGTTGTGTCATTTTTTTTTCCTTTTTTGGTGCCTCTAATGTATCAATCATTCAATCCCTCTTTTATTAGACATTCACATCAACTGGGATGATGTATGATATATTTAATAATCAACATTAAAATGCAGAAAATTGATGATCCGGGGATACGTTTTTTGTTACACTAAATCCACCGTGAACACCGTATAATATGCTACTAAAGTGAACAATTGGAAATCATATCCCGTCAGTTGGTGCATCAAAGGCTTCACTTGAGCTTCATCGAATTCAAGAGAAGAGAGGAATCTGGTTCGATGGAGCATACGTACACACTTTTCTTCCTGTTGACCCTTCCTATTATTTGGGTTTGTTCCTTCAACAAATTAAGTAAGACACTAAAACATACCTTGAGAAAAAATTCAATTTGGTAAAGAATATTTTTTATTAGACGGAGTCACATAAATAACTTAGGCCAGCCTATTCTGTAACGTCGTAGTTTGATGTTTAGAAATTGAAGGACTTTCTAAAGTCAACAGTTGTATAAACGCACCTCTCTAAGTTAATGGTTGTGTCGAGTTCCACACAATTAAATGTGCAAAGACAAATAGTAAAGATGATATATGAAAGTAGTATTGTTTTAACTGATTCAAATATCATAATCATTGTTGTTGTT
The DNA here is from genome assembly GCA_025667525.1 of Glebionis coronaria. Taxonomy (NCBI): domain Eukaryota; kingdom Viridiplantae; phylum Streptophyta; class Magnoliopsida; order Asterales; family Asteraceae; genus Glebionis; species Glebionis coronaria. The sequence continues at coordinate 12,652 of JANFOE010002957.1, forward strand.
GATAATTTTCTCCCAACAAAGAAAGGTCTAAGTAATATTTGCAGTCTAATTTTCTACATAAAAAAATTATGTTTTATGCCCAAAAATGAGAGTTTTAAGTCGCAATTTGAAATGATAACATATCACCGAGATATCATAAAAACTCAGTGTTCAATTCTAAAATGCTACTTTCATATGTAGAAGATCAATGACTTAAAATGTGCTAAATGCTTTTTCATCACCTGTAGGATAAAAATATTAAATTTTCCAATCTTTTGTTCATCTTAAGCTGTACAAATAAACAAAACGGATATGATGCATACCCGGTGTTCCCTCCTATATATGCAAAACACATCTAAAGCTAGATCGGTATGCTCAAGTAATTTAATATGTAGTACTTGTTATTCTAGGTTTGTAATGTTCTCTTGCTTCTATCCAAGTTAAGTAAGCTATAAATCACTGTTTGTTGCAAATGTCCAACCTCTTTTAGCATCCGCAGGCTCTCGGGTGTAATAAGCATATGGAATCTCTAAAAGAAGAGGCTTCAGTCTATTATCATAGATGCTCACAAATTTGTGATATAAATGTATTTCTTTGCTAATGAACCAGAGTTAATGAGCACATCAGCCGACAACTCTATAGAGGTAAAGATAAAATGTTACTTGCTTTCTGTTTATTGTTATGCTGTATTTTTTCCTATAATGAACCAAGGCAACATGACCTATTATTTTGCACATAAATTGCCCCAATTGTCAGATAGATGTAGAGTGGTACGCCGTGCTTTTTGGAGCAATGACCCAGAACTCAGAAAGGAAAATGACTGAGAACTTAAAGCTTAACAATGAAGAAAGACAGAACCATAAATCCATGTCTATTCATAATATCGTGATCTTAATATGCTTATTCAGGTGGATATTTTTTTTGTGGATTGACAATTTTGAATTTTTCTTATAAAAAGTCGAGATATGTTTTTCCTTTTAGTTTCTTAGTATCTGAGTTCAGTTTATGACACTGACTGCTGCTCATATTAAGATAGAAAAAGGTTTTAAGCTCCTCCTTTATCAAGTTGAATATTATTTTATTTTTGTATGACGCTGGTATGTTGCTTCCATTTCTCAGATCATGCAATTTTAATAATACGGGAAATTTAGTTCCACTATTCAAAGTTTGAAAGGGCTGATTTATCTGAGTTATCATCCCCAAGATTCGCTTAGCTTTTTACTTTCCCGATTACATTTTCTATGCTATATTAAAGAATGAAATAAGTAAAAAGTAGTAATATAATATAATATGAATTAAGAAGCTACGTTCAGATGGAGATTACATATAGCAGTATGTTTGTGCTAAAATAGAGTTGGTAGTAAATAAGGCTACCCACAACGACTATTAGCGACTTACAATTTTTCTGTCACATTAATTTTCTTTCTCTGTCGACCTACAAACGATTTGTTTCCATAACAAGGCGACCAAGTTTAACTTTTTTTACTTTTTATTTATTTTTTAATTACATTTAATCAAATAAAAACATTACAAGAATAATTATATTAAAATATTGTTAAAAGTGATTTAAAAAAGCTTAATTATAAATAAAGAGGGTAAATATATTAACTAAACTAATTTTAAAAATGACCAAATTAATATATGTTGTGAGAAATTAAAACAAATCAATATATTAAAATTTAAAAATTTATTACGAATTGTATCTAATTAAAACATAATTATAAATAAATAAATCAAACTTGAAAAAACAAAAAAAATAAAATGAAAGAAAAAGGAAGAGACAAAGGGTTTGCGTATAAGATCGAAAATGAAGGAACGATCGATTCGAATCGGTAGCCGCAACGTGGTCGACCGAGTCTGAAACCGGTCGAGCTACACTCGATCGATACCGTTGTATCCAGCCTAACAGCTAGAATGTGCGTAACTCTCTTAACTTTGATCAACAATATTTAGTTTGATTAAAACAAAATCACATCCTATCTATATTAATAAATATTATTTTTTATCAAATTGATACAAGATCTTTAATTCTTTCATTCATGTTAGACTTTAATCCTACCTAATATAATATTATTTGATATAATATATATGATTTGTAAAAATTTATACGTGATGCATTTAGTATTAAAAAAAGCAAAAAATTATTTACATTTTGGGCATTTTATCAAGTAAAAAATAAATGTATTAAACTTATAAGTAATTCGCTAACGTATTCAAATTATTGCAATAATTTATTCGTAAAATCAAGTCAAACTAAAGTACGATGCAAAATGATTAACAAAATATAAAATAGTGAAGTTTTGAAATAAACAAAGCAAAAGCAGATTTAGGAAACTAAACATGTATCATACATGACATATAGCATTAGATAAACAAATCAACTCACTTTGTATATCAATAAAATAATTAGAAAACTACATGCGACTTCACAAATCCAATTACACGACACACAAAGAAAAGCTAATCGATTACGTCAAAATAAAAAGATTTATCCGTTTTGTAAGATCAGTCGCACCGCTAGAGCTTTAATGATTTGCAATGGTCTTAATTTGTGTGTAAACTAAAAGTATGGTCCGTGATTTCTTAAGGTCTAATTTACGAGCCTTATTAATATAGTTACAAACTAAAAAAGTATAAAACGTGTCATAAAAATAGTTTATAAAAAAAAGACTTCTATTAATTCAAAAGATATTATCACACACACGACTATATGTAAATTGGAAACTAAAAAAATGATAGACAAAAATACTTCAAAAATAACTGATATTTGTAGAACCAAAGGTTCACATGAAATAAAACATGTCCGTTGGATGGACAAATATCTACGTTAAGCAACCAATTTTGTAAAAAAATACAAGTCAGTATTTGTACAACCAAAGATTCACATGACACAAACACGTCCGTTGGGTTGGCCCTAAAATTATAAAAAAATAGTTTTCTTTTTACAATAATGAGTCACACTACAAACAGATAAAACTACTACCCAAACGTACTTTAAAAAAATATTTACGAAACAACCCCGCCCGTTAGACGGGTTACGACGCTAGTATATATATATATATATATATATATATATATATATATATATATATATATATATATATATATATATATATATATATATATATATATATATATATATATATATATATATATATATATATATATATATATATATATATATATATATATATATATATATATATATATATATAGAGTTGGGGTAAAATAAAAAAGATTTTATAATAAAATAGATGAGGTGGAACCACAAGCTGCCATGTGTCCCCCTTTTTTTTCAAAAAAAAATGGTGTCTTTTCGTAATTTATAAAACTTCAGGGGCGGTTTTGTAATTTTTAATATGAGAGTATATATACTATTGTTTCTCTTTAACTGTTCACTGTCTCGTTCTTTTTTTCACACAGTAACATAATCACCATAACCCTAACCACTGTAACACCATAACCGCCGTCAACTCCATGACTCCCCCGCCACATCACCACCTCGCGATCGCTGCCTTATGTTAACTGAATCATCATCCTCGATACGTAGTGGTGCGTCATCATCTTCATCATCATCATCTGGTGTTTATTGTAAGTATCGATTCCGTTTTTATCTCATGATTTTTAAGTTTTAGTAAATTAATTTAAATATAATGATCTAAATATGCTTGTTATTTGGTAAAATATGATCTATGCTTTATGCTTGCGAATGACTAATTATAATAGAGTAAGTTTGGTTTGTAACTTGATGCATGAGTGTGAGTACCTGGTCATATAAATTAGATGAAAAAGATGTATATAAAACATGCATGCTAGGTGTTCGATAAAATGTGTACATCATATTCTATAACTCTAATGCACTAGGTTCATACTGTAATGCATTATACTTTAAGTTTTACTGAATTGTACTATAATGTTGTAGAATATACGGTAATGTTGTAGAATATATAGTAATGCAGTTGGGTATAAAATAATCCAGTATGATATACACTAATGATGTAGAATATACGGTAATGCAATAAAATAATGCAATAAAACACTAATGTTGTAGAATATACGGTAATGCAATAAAACATAACTGTTGTAAAACACTAATGTTGTAGAATATACGGTAATGTTGTAGAATATACGGTACTGCAATAAAATAATGCAGTATGATATACACTAATGTTGTAGAATATACGGTAATGCAATAAAATAATGCAATAAAGCACTAATATTGTAGAATATACGGTAATGCAATAAAACATAACTGTTATAAAACACTAATGTTGTAGAATATACGGTAATGTTGTAGAATATACGGTAATGTTGTAGAATATACGGTAATGTTGTTGAATATACGGTATTGTTGTAAAACACTAATGTTGTAAAACAATGATGTTGTAGAATATACGGTAATGTTGTAGAATATATAGTAATGCAGTTGGATATAAAATAATGCAGTATGATATACACTAATGTTGTAGAATATACGGTAATGTTGTAGAATATACGGTACTGTTGTAGAATATACGGTACTGTTGTAAAACACTAATGTTGTAAAACACTAATGTTGTAGAATATACGGTAATGTTGTAGAATATATAGTAATGCAGTTGGGTATAAAATAATGCAGTATGATATACACTAATGTTGTAGAATATATGATAATGTTGTAGAATATACGGTAATGTTGTAGAATATACGGTACTGTTGTAAAACATTAATGTTGTAGAATATACGGTAATGTTGTAGAATATATAGTAATGCAGTTGGGTATAAAATAATGCAGTATGATATACACTAATGTTGTAGAATATACGGTAATGTTGTAGAATATACGGTACTGTTGTAAAACACTAATGTTGTAAAACACTAATGTTGTAGAATATACGGTAATGTTGTAGAATATATAGTAATGCAGTTGGGTATAAAATAATGCAGTGTGATATACACTAATGATGTAGAATATACGGTAATGCAATAAAACATAACTGCAATTCAGTAGAAACTATTTGTAATATACTTATAATTTTTTACCGCATTATAATGTTTTACTTTGTAATTCACATTAATGATTCTATAGATTCACTAATGTACATAATATTTATGTTATTTCTTATTGATCAAGTGAAGTTAATCGAATTTTGTTATTGTATGAAGTATTGAAATGAATTTAGATGGTTGTTACAGTATTTGGTAATATTGTGCTGATGTTTGGCACGTATTAGGTTTAGATATAAATATTGTGATTTTCAGAGTTAAATGGTTGTTACTGGTCTTAATGTTAAGTAGCTTTTCATTATGATGGAGTAGGTATAAAAGCGTGATGCAGTAAGATTGTCTATTGTATTGTGATGGAGTAGAATATACATTTTGATGTAGTAAAGTTTACATTGTAATGCAGGAAAATAACACAGTGATGCAGTAAAGTAATATAACGAGGAAGTGTAGTAGCTGTGTAGAAAAAGAGCCATAATTTAAAATCATGCCCATTGAAGTTGCCACCATCAAAGAACTGCAAGCAACAAGAAGAGCCGACAAGAGCGACAAGATCTGGACACAAAATATGTACCCGTAAAGCTTACAAGCAATGTTTCATTATTCGTTTTATATTCAAAATAAGTAGTGTAAAGATATCAAATTATTACTTACAAGCCATGTTTTCGGTTCTAAGATGTATAGTATTTGTTACCAAACATGAATACAAAAGTATCTTATTGTATTTTAAATATACTCGGTATCCTTTTGTTTTACGAATAATAATTAATACTGTATATTATCTTATTTGTTTGGTGTATTATAACGCATTAAAATATAGATTATATTTTGATACAATAGCATTCACGTTATGATGCAGTAAAATAGTCATTGTGATGTGGTAAAATAATACAATGATGTACTAAAGTATTATTTTGATGGAGTAAAGTTATATTGAAATTCAGTAGTATGGTAACAATCTGACGAAGTAAAACAATATTGTGATGCATTAGCTGTAGTCGCCAGATGCAATATTATTTTCATTGCAACATACTTGATAATTTAATGCATCTATGTTCATTCACATATCAACAGTAATCAAAAGTAGTAAATATTATACAAAATTTGTCATCATTAAAAATTCAATACATCGTATTTACGTTCCGTATTCCAAAGTATTACATCTAATATAATTTAAGTGTTGTCTATAAATGATCCACCATCCACGAGTATCTTCCAAGAATCTTTGTTACGCGTTCAATGCATCTGTGCACCATTTCGCCCTTCAATTCGAGTGTATCAATTGGTATTTGAGGATGCAATCTACTGCTTGTAGCTTGGTAAATGCATATGCCGTTGTCGCTTGTGTTTTGTTTTCATGTTCTTTTCACCTGTGTAATAACAGTTCAAGCATTTTCATGAAAATAGCAAAATATATTATGTGATGCAATAGAATTTAAACTAGCATGTAGTAGAGTATAAGTATAATGCTGTAGAAATAAAGTTATAATGTAGTAAAAAACTACAAATACGTTACAAATATTTTCTACTTCATACAATGCATTAGAATTAAACTGTAATGTAGTAGAAATAAAGTTGCGATGTAGTAAATCATGCATATGAACAACACGAGTAACCTACTGCATTAAATGCATTAGAATTTAAACCTTAATGTAGTAGAAATAAAGTTTTAATGTATTAAATCATGCATATGAAGAATGTACGTAACCTACTTCATTACAATGCATTAAAATTAAACTGTAATGTAGTAGAAATAAAGTTGCAATGTAGTAAATCATGCATATGAACAACACGAGTAACCTACTGCATTAAATGCATTAGAATTTAAACCTTAATGTAGTAGAAATAAAGTTTTAATGCATTATATCATGCATATGAAGAATGTACGTAACCTACTTCATTCCAATGCATTAAAATTAAACTGTAATGTAGTAGAAATAAAGCTGCAATGTAGTAAATCATGCATATGAACAACACGAGTAACCTACTGCATTAAATGCATTAGAATTTAAACCTTAATGTAGTAGAAATAAAGTTTTAATGCATTAAATCATGCATATGAAGAATGTACGTAACCTACTTCATTACAATGCATTAAAATTAAACTGTAATGTAGTAGAAATAAAAAAGCAAGTATCGTAATATATTACAGTGCATTAAAATTAAACAATAATGTAGTAGAAAGAACAATGCAAGTGACCTAATGCATTACAGTGCATTAAAATTTAACTGTAATGCAGTAGAATAAAATTTGCTTATTATTATTAAAATTTTACCAAATCACATGCATAGTATTAGTTTTACTCCATCATAATATTAATTATACTCAATCATAGTGTTAATCCTACTCCATCACAGTTATAATTTTACCAAATCACTTCTATATCAAAGAGAACTTTATAATTCTCATTGAGACATTATATCAAACACATTTTATACATCAATCATAAACACACAGTTGCACAAAACCTTATATATGTTTGATATCCTATCGCATTCTAGAGCATTATAGTGCATTTTTAACACATTCTAACACAAATCATTCAAAAATTAATCAAAAATTAAAAGAAAAGTTTACAAGTAGGATGCGATGTTTAATTTGTTTGATTCGAGAGGATTCAGTAGGTTTGATTTGGTGGATTTGGTGGATTTGGTGGATTCGAGAGGATTCAGTGTGTACTGTGTGTTTTTTGATCATTTTTTAGTACGTAAGTGTGTGTTTTTTTATCGGGCTATTTCAGACGTTTTAAATTGTATTATTTTCGAGAATTGCCCCTAAAGTTTGAGAGTTTACAAAAAGACACCATTTTTTATCACATTTAGTGATTTTGTTCTAAGGGCTGAGAATTCACCTCATTTATTTTATTATAGGATTTGTTTTATAATAACTCTACTCTGTGTCATTTTTATAGAATTTTGTATTTAAGGAATTGTTTCACCATCCTTCCTATATAAGGGTTTTTGATATATATATATATATATATATATATATATATATATATATATATATATATATATATATATATATATATATATATATATATATATATATATATATATATATATATATATATATATATATATATATATATATATATATATATATATATATATATATATATATATATATATATATATATATATATATATATATATATATATATATATATATATATATATATATATATATATATATATATACGTATAATTATGATTTAAAACTACACTTTTTAATCCTGTCACATCTTTAAACCAATAGGATTCAAGAAATTCCTAGAAAATCCCCATTTTCCACGTTTTTTTGTGATTTGAAATTGCACTTTTTTGAAAATGCATTTTGGAAACGCTGTTTTGGAACTTTTCTGAAACTGCATTTTGGAAACGCTATTTTGGAAATTACGTTTTCGAAACAACTCAGTTTTGAAAGCTGCGTTTTCGAAACGCAGTTTTGAAACTTGCGATTTCGAAACGCAGTTTTTGATTATTTTCATTTTTTATAAAAAAATGCCATTTACAAGATTTGAACATGAGACCTTTCGTTTAGGGGTAATCAAACTTACCAACTTGCTATGGTAACTTTTTGTTTAATTGTTACTAACCCATATACTTAAGTTTCAAATTTTTTGATTTTCTAAATTTTTGGTTGAAAACATGTTTATATCAACTTTCTTTCAATATTTTCCAAAAATCATGAAAATTTCATTTTCAAATTTTATATAGACACTAGAAAACCCCATATTCTTTTTCCCAAATAAAAATAAAACATGTTCACATATTTATTTCTAACAGTATTTTACGTTTTCGTCACTTTTTAACGTTTTTTCAAGAGTTTTACGTTTCGGCAGTTTCTCACGTTTTTGTTAGTTTTCTTTATGTTTCTTATTTTTTCACGTTTTCGCCGTTTTTATGTATTTGTCAGTTTTTTTTATGTCTTCGTCAGTTATTTGGACGTTTTGGTTAGTTTTTCACATTCTTGTCAGTTGTTTACGTTTTCGTCAATAATTTTACGTTTTCATCAGTATATTTACGTTTTCGTCAGTATATTAAGTTTTTTTCGATTTAGTCCATTTTCGTCAGTATTTTTACGTTTCCATCAGTAATTTACGATTTCGTCAGTATTTTTACGTTTTCGTCCGAATTTTTCCGTTTTCGTTAGTATTTTTATGTTTTCATCTAATTTTTTACGCTTTCGGAGAAATATTTACGTTTTCGTCCGAATTTTTACGTTTTGGTCTGCCTTTTTTTAGTTTTTATTGCGACTTTTACATTTCCGTTAGTATTTTTACGGTTTTGTCCGATTTTTTATGTTTTTGTCTTATTTTTACGTTATCGTCCGATTTTTTACTTTTTTTTTCCGATTTTTTACGTTTTCGTCAGCTTTTTACGTTTTCATCCAATTTTTTACTTTTAAGGCAGTTTTTTACGTTTTCGTCCAATTTTTTATGTTTTCGTCCGATCTTTTACGTTTTCATCAGCGTTTTACGTTTTTCATCAGTAGTTTGACGTTTTTGTCTATAATTTTGCGTTTTAATATGTATTTTAAGTTTTCGTCAGTATTTTCATGTTTTCGTCCAAAATGTGAAAAACGTTCTGAGCAAAACGTAAAACGCTGATGAAAACGTAAGAAAACGGACGAAAACGTAAAAGTACAAACACAAATATAAAAATACTGACGAAAATATAAAAATTTTGCCAAACGTATAAATACAGAGGAAAACATTAAAATACTTACATAAACGTAAAATTACTGAAAAAACGTAAAATTACTGATGAACACATAAAATGCTGACGAAAACATAAAAAACGCTGAAGAAAACGTAAAAACGCTGATGAAAGCCTAAAAAATGGACGAAAACGTAAAAAAATCAGGCGAAAAATAAAAAACATAAGAAAGCTGATGAAAACGTAAAAGAACTTACGAAAATGTGAAAAAAAGAACACACGGAAAAAGCATATGAAAATGTAAAAAAAAAGTAGCAAAAACGTGGAAAAGGTTGATCATGAAAAAAAATTATTGAAAATATTTTCGTCTAAACATTGTTTATTTTCTTTAGAAAATAAAAAATACCATCTAAACAGGTGTTCAAGATTTTCAACTCTATTCTAGAAAAGAAAACTCTTTCCTTCTCTACAAATCTAGAAGCAGAAAATTATGAAAAAGTTTTTCACAAATAAACAGCCCCTTTATTTTTTGTTTTTAATTTTTGAACTATGTTTATTAGTTTTCTTATTTAGTTTCAAATTTTTTATTTCTAAATTTTGGATTAATTTGCGCAGCTAATTATTCAATTGTAAATGTTTAGACATGTAAAAATTGTCTTGGAATAATAAAAATTAAACAAAAAACTTGTGTTAGAGAAAAATATAATTAAAGAACCAAAATAACAATTGCTACTATTAAATTGTTACTATTAAACCACTAGACCACAATGAAAGTTGTGACTTTTTTTGGAAAACTAAATATAGATGGTTAATGAACATATTTTGTTTTAATTATTTAGACACTCAATATTCAAACTAAAAACTAGCGTCAATGCAAAACCCATAAAAGCTTTTATTTGAATTTAAAACTGGAAACACTTTTATGATTAGAAAATATTTAATACAATATTAAAAATGATTGTGAAACGCATAACATGTTACCAAAAATATTTCATATTAGTTTGAAAATCAAGCCATAGTTTCATATTAGTTTAAACCAAGACCCATCTGATTGATTTTGATTTTACTGTTTCTCTTATCAATCTTTGCTCAAAAACCTCCCCGGATTCGGTATCATCATCGAACAGGTTTGTAAATTTTGATTGTTTCACCGGCTCGACTTCACGTTCAGCAATCAACCAGGTTTGTAAGTTTTATATTCTTTTACAAAACAATTCTTCCCTGATGATTTAAGTTTCACTTTTGTTTGTCCCCCAATTTTTATTGTTGATCTAATTTTTTAATAGATTGATTTATTTGATTGGGTTTTATCGTGATGTTTTTTTTTAAATTCAAATAACAATATTCAGGTTGATGATTCATAAGACGAACTGACAATTCCCTATCAAATATCATTGTAAGGTATTTTGGATCTTCAATTTTCTTCTAAGTAAATCTTTGTACTCGATCCATCAAGCTTTTATGACTAGAATTAGGATTTGAAATCATACACGATATTTGATATGAGCTATTTTAGTCATATCAATTATATCATAAAACAATGAATATATGCAATTAATGTATCAAAAATGCCTTGTATATGTTGTTTTGTTGTTTTGATGTGTGTAGGTACCAAAGTTCGCAAAAACCGGCAAAACCGGCACGAGTTTGAAGAAAAGATCGAGAAGCCACAAATCAAGTTCGTTTTCGAGGATTTAACTTTATCAAAGGTTTATGGGCCAAGTGGGACCCACAAATGCTTATTGGGCCTGAGAGCCCAATATTGGATAAACATGGAAATACTTTTAGAGCCCAAACCAAATGAAGCCCAAATCAGATGTAGCCTGATGTGTCGAGATATGTATAGTGATAATTAGGATTACGTTATAGGGTAAATTAGAAAATTACCTTTAGGAAAAAGTAATAGACTAATATTACCAATGACGAATTCAATTAAACACGTTGGTGAATCAAGTTCGTTGTACACGAAGATCAAATGAATTTGAGACGTTTTGCTTTGATTTGGACAATTGAGTTGAATTGGTTTTCGGGTTTTAAAACAAGAATTAAATCTACCAATTTTAAACTATTTAATATTATCCTAAAGTGCATGAATCGTAAACCCCGCTATATTTAAATCTAAAACAATTAATTACTTAAAAATTAAATCTATTTGAAAATTAAGCTATTTAATAATCTATAAAAAAATTATCGAATTAATAAAAATAACTTTTAAATTATTTAAAAATCTAATTAAACTTTTTAAGCTAATAACTTTAACAAAATACTTATACTAAATCTATTTTAAAAACTATATTTATTTAGATTTAAAATTATAAAAAAATCTAATTATTAAAATTAACTAATAAAACTTTTAAATTAATAAAAACATTTTTACTTTTGTCTTTATTTTTATTTTAAAACTATTTATTATTTATTTTATTAAAACTAAGTTTTACTTAATATGTGTCAAAACTATATGAAAATTAAGATCAACTTAATTAAAAATCGGCCAGACACAATAATACTATATTAATTGAATAACGGAAAGTAAACACCAAAGAGCTATTAGCTCACTTGGCAAACACGCTCGACTGTGAAGCAGTGGGTCTCGAGTTCGATTCCCATGAGTGACAAAAATTTTGCTAATAATTCCTTTTTGACAGATTAAATACTAGAGGTCACAGGAGTGACTTTTATAAAGCTTATTTTGCATAAACTGATAGGAATCAGCTTATTGAGCTTATCAAATCAGTTGGATCACGATAAGCTAAACAAAACAAATCAAATCAAACAAACTAAATCCTAAGAATCAGCAGGCGAAAATTAATATCCAAACTAGCAGATCAGATCCATATCATATTTGTTATACTATTAAACTCAATAAAACAAACAAAGACTAAAATACTATCCAAACTTTGTTATACTATTAAACTCAATAAAACAAACAAAGACTAAAATACTATCCAAACTTAAATCAGTAAAGGCAATCTGAGATATAAAATCAGTAACTTAAACAAGATAAAAGCTAAGTCTCGAATCAACCTTATTACAGCAATCCATTATTTAAAATAACTAAATCGATCTCAGTTTAAATTCAACAAAATTTTAGTAAATGAAAAATTCTCAGATTACAATTTCAACTGAAAAGTTAGCAGATAAAAAGAAATCTTACATAAATTCTATTTAAACAGTAGTGATAAAAACCAAAGCCTTATTAAGCAGATTCTCAAAGAGCAGATTATACCAACTTTAAAATTTTACCAGCTTATCAAAATTATCAGACTCAAAAGCAGATACTTAGTTGAACAAATAACCCATACTAAAGCTTATCCAATCATACTCTAAACTTAAAATCATTTTCAGATTCATACTATCATTATCAGATTCATACTGTCAGATCCATACTATCAAACTCAACCTCGATCAATCATATAGCAACTAACTATCTATAGCAGAAAGATTAAACAAGTTACTCTTATCAAATCTAAACAGTAACTTATATAGCAGAAAAAAAACAGTTTAACTTAGCAGACTTAACAAAATTTCTTAAACAATTTACCTAATGCACTCAAACATTCAAAATTAATCTACAAAGCATAAATAAAATTAAATAGGAGAACACCTTTTGTAGAAAACCATTGGGAAGTAGGTAGTGCTGAACAACCTAAGAACGAAACTCGAAACCACCATTAACCATCACCTTTATCGAACCATCACCATCATTTCTCGAACAGAAGAATCACAACTCATAACAACATCAAGACTCGAACCGGTACATCAAACACGTTCGAATCTTAACTCATCATCGAGCCCAAGTAATTATTTAATAGTTTAATCAATAGACTAAACCTTTATCCCTTATTTTATCCAATATTCTTAATAAGCTATTATTTTTTAGCTTATAAAAATATTACAACAGTTATAATATACTATTTAGATTCAGTTAAGCAACCACAAAAACAAACAGTAAATTAAAAGAGATTAAAACTGTAAATAAAACTTTTATTAAATCAAATTTCCATTACAACTTTTAAAAGAAAGATTACAATTCATGAACCTAAACTATCATTAGAACATTAAAATAAAAGAAGGGATGAGATTACAAGTAAAATAGGGGGTTTTTTATAGCCATCTCAGGGCTGTTGAGGGGAAGAATATCCGCATCTCTTGAGCATATTCCATCCGATTTTCAGCCCTTGGATCTCTCTCTCTCTCCTGTTTGTTTAAATTTGATGGTTGATATGGCACAACTAGCACACGGATTGCCAACGTGGCATCCGTGTGTGCTAGTTGTGTTTCTTTGTAGCCTCCTGATTGGTTGATTTGGAAGAGTGAGCTGTTGCCTCCAATAATTCGTTGCCACGTAACCCTTTTCTCTCCATCATTCTCTTCCTTAAACCATGGGTATTTTATTCCCACACGTATGAATTAAACGTGTGAATAAAAGCCCTTTGTTAATTTAACTATTTAATGAATTTAGGGTTTGAGAACAGTAACTTAAAGTTACTGGTTTTATGTTTTGGGGAAGAAAGGAGATGGTAACATAGAGTGTAACGCCATTTATTTAATAAATATGTGTGTATGGAAAAGTGGGGAAAACGAGTGAATGAATAAATGAGTGGGTGAGGTTGTATCGTTTTATAGGGTAAAAACGTGTGGTGATAAATAGGTGGGTGAGACGTTTGAATATATTTGTGAGAAAGTGTGACTTTTCATCCGTTTATTCAATAATCACTAAGGCCCAAAACACGTTCTAAATTTAACCATCCGTGAACACTTTGGGCTTGAAGCCCAAAAGAAAACTCCATTCGTCTCTTAAACTTTCCAATATTTGGACTTTAAATGAATTTGGACCCAATTATTGTACAAAGCTTTGATTTGGGCTAATTCCACAAATGTGAAAAGTAAACTTCCTCAAATGGGCTTTCGGGCCCGTTTACCCAATTGTGGGACCCACAAAGCCCAATATACTCAAAAAGGTTAAATCCACTAGAATCGAGCTTGTTCTTGGCTTCATTGATCTTTTTCTTCAAACTCGTGCCGGTTTTTACCGATTTTCGCGAACTTGGGTACCTACACACATGAAACAAGAAATACACATATACAAGGTATTTTTGATACATTAATTGCATATATTCATTGTTTTAAGCTACAAATGATATGAGTATTTAAGCTCATATCATAGCCCAAATAAAATATGCGGATGGAAAGAAATATGATAAGGGCCCAACACCATTTGCTATATTTAACATATTGGACTCAAGGTCCATTGAGACAAATCATGATGGGCTTTAGGGTTTGTCAAACGTGTATATACACGTTGCACCACCACGTGACTTATCCACTCACTTATACCACAAAATAAATTAAACGAATCATCCACTCTCTCACCAAATACACGTTTTCACCACACATTTACTTTTTGAATTTCGATACAACCTATGTCATTTTCTCTCAAACCTTTCTTCCCCATCTCACAAAAATTACCAGTCAAACACTGTTCCAAAAAACCCTAGATAAATAATTTGTTCAATAAAATTAGGGCTTTTCATCCCACGTGCTATTCACACTTGGGGGAATTAAATCCCCCAAGTTTTAAGGAAGAGAATGATGGAACGAGCATGCTACGTGGCAGAATATGATTGGAAGAAACAGCTCATTCTCCTCACTCCACCAATCAAGAGGCAGCAAAGAAACACAACTAGCACACACGGATGCCACGTTGGCAATCCGTGTGTTAGTTGTGTCCTATCAACCATCCGATCAAAAAATAGAGTGAAAATGAAGATCTAAGGGCTTATATTGAAGAGGAATATACTCTTGAAGATGCGAATATACCCTCCTCAACAGCCTTGGGATGGCTATAAAAACCCTCATTTCTATTGTAATTTTTATCCCTTTCTTTACTTTAATGTTATAATGAAAAATTTTAGATAGAGTTTGTAATTTCTTTTTAAGTATTGTAATGATTTGATTTAGTTTAATAAAATTCATTTCAGTTTAAATCTCCTTTTTATTTACTCGTTTGGTATTTTATAAAGGTCTTGCAAATTTATCTATAATTGTTATTATAACTGTTAATCACTCATATTAGCTTATATGTTAGCTATTATAAGTGACTGAGTAAAAATTGGGATAATACTTTCCCCACTGGAAAGTATCACTTATTAAATCTGGATCGATTTAACTGTTGCTGGTTCGAGTTATTTAAATGGTGTTTGAGTTAATGCTCCTGGTTCGAGTTATGATGGTTTGATGGTTCGATTTATGGTTCGAGATGGTGGTTTCGGTTTTCGTTCAAAGAATGTCCAGCACATTCTTCTTCCCAATGGTTTCATCAAAAGGTTTTAACCCCTTTTAATTTTATGTTATTTACAAATTTTTATTTATTAATCTGCTTAGACTTTTAGTTTGATTAAATCTGTGTAGATTTTGTTAAATAATGATATGTTTGTCTGATATTTAAATCTGCTGTTGTGTTGAATGTTTGGATTTGAGATTTGAATGAATGGGATAGATAATCTATTATATTCTGTCATGTTTAGCTAAAACTGATTTGAGGTAGTAGCTTGATTTAATTTGAGGTTGAATTAGTTTCTTTTTATTTGCATCTTTATTATGTTAAATTGTTTGCTATTGAAGCTACTGAATGTTTAATATGATTTATCAGTTTTTGTTTGAATCTGAACATGATTTGACTGTTAGAATTTACACTTATAGAACTTAATGTCGTTTGATTGCTCTCGTTTCATATTAATTTGGCATACTGATCTTTGTTGTGACTATTATTTGCTAAGATTGAATTTACATGTTCTAGCCTGATTAGTATTTGATTTATTGTGTTATTTGATAGATTTTGATTATCTGCTAGTAAATGACCTGCTGGTATAGTTTTCACTAAAATGATTTGGAATGTTTGAATTTTTGATAAAGATCTATTTTGTATGCTAAATTTGAGTTGCACTGTCTGCTTATACTGTCTTGATAAGTCTGATAGTAAGTGATAGGATTAATCTGATTTTGTTTATTTTAGCTGGTGGTTATGGTTAGATAAATTGTTTTTAATCTCTTGTTTTTTTACGAGTTATATAGCGCCTTTTTATCTTTTGTTGGATGTAAAAGGCTATCAGATTAACTAATTTGATAGCTTCAGGGTTGAAATCCTTTTCATCTTTCATAAATTTTGTACCAAAACGTCACCTCCTGTGACTGTAAGTTTCATTTTTCAAAAAGAAATTATTTACAAAAATACGTCCCGAATGGGAATCGAACTCGTGACCTCACGATCACTCAACCAACGCGTTAACCAACTCTCCCAGCTTTGCTTTTTATTTTTAATTCCCATTGTTTAATTAATATAGTATTAAGTTTAGGGTGGCAGTTTTATTATTACTTAAGTTTTCATAAACGTTTTTGTTAGTCTTAATAAATCAATAATAAAATAAAAATAAAAAAAATGTTTTTTTATTACTTTAAAAAGTTTAATTAGTTAATTTTTATAATTAGATTTTAATAATTAAATAAAAATAGTTTTTAAATAGATTTGTTTTAAGTAATTTATTATAAAGTAAATTAGTTTAAAAAGTTTAATTAGATTTGATGGCTATAAAAACCCCTCATTTCTCTTGTAATTTTTATCCCTCTTTTTACTTTACTGTTATTCTGTTAAAATAGTTTTAGGAAAGTTTATTGTAATATTTCTTTTCATAGTATTGTAATCTTTCTCTTATATTAATAAAAAGTTTAATTTCGTGGATAAACTGTCTTGATTTTAATATTATTTAAAGTGAATTGCAATGTTGTTTTCTTAAATCTATTTTAATATAATTTGAATAAATAATTGATTGAGTTAAACCAATAGCTTAAATCAGTTATATAAGGTAAGAATTAGGAATAAACTTTCCCTACTGGAAAGTTTTAAAAATCAGTTCGTTGGATAAAGATGATGGTTCGAATGATGATTGTTGGTGGTTCGAATGGTGGTATTAATGGTGGTGTAGATTCGGGTTCTTAGGTTGTTCAGCACAACCTACTACTCAAAGGAAATCTTCAAAAAGGTGCTCATCTCTTTTATTTTACATGTTAAATAGATTAATTTTTGTCTAAATGTTTATATGATTTAGATATTTAAGTTGCTTATGCGTATTTGTTTCTGCTTGTTTTAAGTTTATTTGTGATTGTTAATGATTCTGATATTGTTTGGTTGAGGATTAATTTAGTTTTGAGAATGTTAGTTCTAACTGTTTAGGTAATTTGAGTTATCTGTTGTTTAGTCTTGAATTGGATTTTGGTTTAGTATGTTACAGTTTAATGTCAGCTTGGATAGTCTGCTATTTTACGTAAAATGTTCGTGAATCTGCTTTAAAGTGACGAGTTGGGTTAAATTTGGCTTTTGTTAAACGTTACTGTTTTTATTTTATGCATTTTGTGATGAGTAGAAATCTACTCTTGATTTGCTTTTTCTATGGATTGAGAAATCTAAAAATATGCCAAGATGGTACAGTCATGGTCTTTGATATGACTTGTATTTACCTGCTATGATATTAGTTAACCGGGTTTCTGTTGTGCAATTTGGAGTGATTGGGGAATGAGTTTCTTTTGTTTTACTGATAATTGCTACATAATTAGTCTACAATTAAGTTGACTTTATTGATTTTCTAAGTATGCTGTGAATTTGATTTGGTTGGAGCAACCTGATGGTTTTGGCTGATTACTGTTTTTCTTATATTTGTTTTGATCTAGGATAGCTTAATCGTATTGTTATATTCAGTTTTTGGTTTGTAAATTGTCAGTTCTACAAGCTTTTAGGATCAACTGATCTAATAAGCTCACTTACTGATTTCCTTATCAGTATTCAATAAGTCAGTTTTTCAAGTCACCTCCTGTGACTATGAATAATCTTATTTGTTTCAAAAAGAATATAATCTCAAAAATATGTCCCCATCAGGACTCGAACCTGTGACCTCCTGGTCACAGGCCTAGCGTGTTAGCCAACTGGGCTACATGTTATTTTGATTCTTATATCAGTAGGTTAATTAATATAGTATTATTGTAACTGGCATATTTACATTTAAGTAAATCTTTATTTTCGTTTATACAAATAGTATTAATACTTTTTAAGAAAATCTTAGTTTAAATAATACAAATAATAAATAAAATAAAATAAATAAAAAAAATGTTTTTATTAATTTAAAAAGTTTAATTAGTTTATTTTAATAATTAGATTTTTATAATATTAGATTTAAATAAAATTATAGATTTTAAAAAGATTAGGTTAAAAAGTAATTTTTAATAAAGTTAATTAGTTTAAAAAGTTTAATTAGATTTTTTAAATAGTTTAAAAGTTATTTTTATTAAATAGATTAATTTTTTATAGATTTTTAAAATAGTTTAATTTTTAAATTGTTTTAATTTTAAGTAATTGTTTGTAGATTTTAAATATAGCGAGGTTTACGATTCATGCACTTTAGGATTAAAAATAGTTTAAAATTGGTAGATTTAATTTCTAGTTTGAAAATCGGAAACCAATCAAACCAATTGTCCAAATCAAAGCAAAACGTCTCAAATTCACTCGATCTTCGTGTACAACGAACTTGGTTCATTCACGTGTTTAATTGAATTCGTCATTGGTAATATTAGTCTATTACTTTTTCCTAAAGGTAATTTTCTAATTTATCCTATAACGTATCTCAAATTATCACATATACATTCCACCATACATCAAAAATTTTGGCACCGCTGCCGGGGATCTTGTGTACGATTCGCTTTCGTGGAGATTTGTTGATCGTTGATTTGAAGACCCTTTCCGTCCTCGGAAAGTTTTGTTATTTTTCTATTATATAGTATGTATCGTTTTTCTCGTTTTTTGTGAATAATATATTGTATTACGTAGAACAATAAATTTACATACTTTCCAAATAAGGCCTTAGTTGGGATTTCATCACCTAGCTATTGTAGTCGAATCCAAAACAAAAATAAAAGGCAAAATAGATAAATACTAATAAGAAGTTTGAACTCGATTTATACAAACTATAAGGTGGGTATAAGGCGACGTGCTATAAAAGGCCGTCTAAGGAAAAAGGTTTTTAAGTGCTTTGCGCCACCTCGTTTCCCCGCTTGCTTGTGCGTATATTGAGAGGGACGACCTATTATTGGTTTGCCGACTCAAGTAGTAATAAATCTTATTTTTGTAGTTTACTTATTGAACCTCGAGACGTTTAGGTTTTCACCTATCGTTTCAAAGTCGACCGAGGGTAATTTACTTCCATAGTAGTTATCCTTATTCCTTGTTTTTTTATCGATCATTTTTTATTGAGCAATACCAAATAAAATACCAAAAATAATCTTCTTCTTGTCTAATTTCTTTTCTTCAATCCTCTAAATTCTCGTCTTTGTAGTGTATGCAATTACGTTCTTCTCGTCTTGTGATTGATTTTAATAGGCTTGAAAATATTCCTCGTAAAAATAGAAATCGTCAACAACGAATAGTGGAACCCGAGCTTCCACCTATTGTTGTAGAGATGGCCGATAACCGAACAATGGAGGAATTGCTCCGTGGACCCACCGAAGGGTATGGGGAAGCAATCGTTGTGCCGGCTATTTTGGCGGATCATTATGAGATTAAGACGGGTCTTTTATCGCTCATTCGTGCCGACCAATTTCGTGGCAATGAGACCGATAACCCGCACTCTCACATTCGGAATTTTCTTTGAATTACCTCGACTCTCAAGTTTAGAGATGTGCCGAATGACGCGATTAAGCTCATGCTTTTTCTGTACTCGCTCGAGGGTAATGCTAAGATTTGGTATGAGAAAGAACCACCGGGTTCGATCTTAACATGGGATGATTTAGTGTCTATGTTCATGAATTATTTCTTTCCACCGTCCAAGACAACACACTTTAAGAACGAGATCACTAGATTTGAACAAAAAGTGCATGAATCGTTTGGGGTTGCATGGGAAAGATTTAAAGATTTGTTGAGACAATGTCCACACCACGGTTTCTCGGAATTGCATCAAATTAATACTTTCTATAATGGGCTAAATATGATTGAACAAGATTCTTTAAATGCCTCCGCGGGTGGTAATCTTTTAAGAAAAACTCCGAGAGATGCGTGGCGAATAATTGAGAATAAATCTAGAGCACAATATTCACGAAATACACCGGGTGTTTCCAATGTGAATTAGTTTAATCCCGAGATTGCTAGATTGGACTCTAAGACTGATAGTGGATTTGCGACTTTGTTGAATGCGATTAGGAAGAATCCTCATGGATCCATTAATATGGTTGAGAATGTTTGTGTATCATGTGGTGGAGCACATCCTAATCATGCTTGTTTAACCACGGGGTTTGATCAAGCTAGTGCTTTTGCCGCGACGGGAACTTATGGCTCCAACGGTCAAGTTCCTCGTCAAAATCATGTTGCTCCACCGGGTGTTCCACCGGTTCAAAATAGGTACAACAATAGGAACAATGGGAATAATTTTAACCGTGGTAACCAAGGGAATTTCAATCAAGGAAATGGGTTTAATGCTAATCAAAACAATCAAGGTTTTCAAGGGAATAATCAAAATGATTTGTCAAGCTACATTAAATCAAATGAGGCAAATATGAAAGCTTTACAAAACAACATTCAAGGGAAAATTAATACTTTGAGACTCGATTTTCAAAATACGATTAAAGGGCAAAATAACAAGATTGAGCTTAATCAACAAAGGTTAGAACAAAGTCAAAATCGTATGCACCAAAGTTTGGAACAAAGTCAAAATAAATTGCTTTCGATGTTTGAGGGATTTATGTCTAAACCATTGATAGGTGTGAAAACACCCATCCTTTTACCACTTATTTCTGGCTAAAACAAGACCAAAACACGTATTTAATATCATTTGTTTGGAATTATGCGTGGTTTTTGTGTTTATTGTGTTTTCAGAGTCAATCGGATGAATATTGAAGAAAACATGGGACTGCACGGGTTTTATCGAAGAAAAAGACTCAAGATGAAGTCTATTGTCCAAGAGATGCAAAAGATTTGAAGTCATTGTGCCTATTTAAAGATTTATCGAAGAATAGAGCCAAAGATGGAAGATTCATATATGTCGAAGAACTCGAGTCTATTAAACAAAAGATTATAAGACGAGTTGGAATTATTCACCGGCACTTCTCAAAATCCAAAGTCGGAAACGTTAATTTGAAAGAAACGTAAAGACTAAAGAAGGAAGAAGAAAAGAAGCCCAAACAAAAGCCCATTCACAAAGCCCACATCACACGCCTATATATATGATTCTACTTCACAAATTTGGAGCACTTAGCTAGTTAGTCTTAGTTTTAGTTTTTCATTTCTCTAGTTTTAGAGAGAGAAAGTTCCAAACTTTCTCTCACTAGAATTTTCTTTGTTTTCATCTTTCAAATTTTAAGCTTTTCATTAATCTTTGTACTTTGAGTTCTTTTAATTAAAAGTTTAAGTTTAAGTTTAAGTTTGTGTTCGTCAATCTTCTTCTTCATTTCTTGGTTTCACTTTGCTTTTGATCCGAAAACCATAATCCATACGGATTAACTTCGTTTGGTGTTTAAAGGTTGAAAGGGTAATCTTTTTACTCCTTGTTAAGCTCTTACGTGTATAGGCTATAAGCTCGTAATGCTTAGTAGCTTATTTCAAGTTTAGCTTATTACTTTTCGGATTTCACAAGGGTTTTAATCATTTTTAAGTTCGTTTCATACGGTTTATAATTGTTTACGTTTTACAAGTTGTCGAATTTAAGCTTTTTAAGTTATTTAAGTTTCGGATTACTTAGCTTATTGATTTTGCTTATTGAGTTTTTTAAGTTGCCAACAATTTCGGAATTACATTCCTTCCATCGCAATATCAGGGTTTAAACACATTCCGACGGGTACTTATTTTGATCGCAATAACCCTCAAGGGTTCTACTTTGCGATCGGGTGTCATTCCCCTTATTCTGATCTGGATTGCGATCGCTTATTGCGATCGCACATTCCGACGGAACTAAGGTTCCTTTTTAGACGAAACTCTGCCCAATTCTCGACAGCAACATTGCGATCTGGTACAACATTCCGATCTGAACAATATTGCGATAGGTGTGCTTAGATTTCATACATTACGATCTAGATCTTTCCGATAGATGCACATTGCGACAGAACTGACTTTAACATTTCGACAGCTTTACATTTATGTATTCCGATGGTTATGATTTTGTCATTCCGATGGACCTTCATTTGCAATATTCCGATGGACTGAGTTTTTAGATTTCAAAGTTTTACAAAGTTTTAAGTTTTAAGTGTTACCCTAATCAATATTTAGTTTAATGTTTCAAGCATTTACTTTTAACTTGTCAATCTAGTTTAATCTTTCAAAGCTTTAATTTTACTCTTCGACACTTACTTATTTATCATTAGTTTAAAATAGATAAACAAACCAACACCTTTTTATTAACCAAGAACAAATCATTCCACTTAGAGCCGTGATCAATTCGAGAGGATTCCGAGAGATAAATCTAGAACCCCAATGCAAACAAGAGTATCAAATGGCGCCGCTGCCGGCTCTTCTCGTTAAGATCAACAGTTTTTTGTGAGAACTTGGATTTTGGGATCCGTTCCCCGTGAACGTTACTTTTTCATAGAAATTTTCAAAAACACAAAAAAATATAAATTTTTCAAAAATCCTAAAAATTAAAAAACATAAAAACCAAAAATATTTCTTGTTTGCTTTGTTAGTTCTTTTGCAGGTGCATGCGTATACGATCAACGTCTTATCAAGAGCCCGAGCCTCTCGAAGACTTAGACATGGCCGGTGTACAAAACAACAACAATAACCCACCTCAAAACAATAATAACAATAACAACCCACCTTTCAACAACAATGAGCCTCTACCGGATAATCGCCCGATGATTGAACTTCTGCAAGCACATGTAGATGGCAACAATGATCCAATTGTCATACCCGCGTTTGCAGCCAACAACTTTGAACTCAAATCCGGTTTTATCCAGATGGTCTCTGCTCAACCATTCTTGGGGCGTACCATTGATGATCCACATGACCACATCAAGAGATTTCTACAACTCACGAATACGGTCAAATTTAATGGTGTTCCACAAGAGGTAATCCGTTTACAACTTTTTCCCTTTTCTTTAGAGGGACAAGCCCGGCATTGGCTTGCTAAGGAACCGCCACAAAGTATTCTGACGTGGACGGATTTGGAGACCAAGTTTATCAACTACTTTTTCCCACCCTCTCGTACTACCGCTTTGCGGAATGAAATCATTAATTTTGAACAAAAGTACGATGAGTCTTTTAGTGAATCTTGGGACCGTTTCAAAGATCTTTTAAGAAAATGCCCACAACATGGTTTTACCAAAGTGCACCAAATTAATACTTTTTATAATGGTTTAAGCATGAATGACCAAGATTCACTAAACAGTGCCTCGGGGGGTAATATTTTGGCTAAGACTTCCAATGCTGCTTGGGATGTCATTGAGAATAAGTCTCGTGTGCAAACCAAGAGTGTTCGGACCAATGTCGCTAGTGCTAGTACTAGTGACAGCGACAAGCGAATTGACAAAATCACTGCGCTTCTTGAATCGCTTGCTAGCCAAACCGCCAGCAACACCAACAGCATCAATGCTAAAAACGCTCAAGTCAATGTTGTTAGCCAACCATGTGAAATATGCGAGGGTCCTCACTCTTACACCACTTGTACCGCCACCCAAGACTACCCTTCTGAGAATGTGAATGCAGCATACGGTACCTATCCTCAACCCGCTTATCAAGCTCGTCCTCAAGGTGACCGCAACCTGCTTAGCTACCGCTCCAACAACTATCTCTCACCACCCGGTTTTACTCCTACCAGCCCCAACCAACAACAAAACCTCAACCGCCCTCCTCAACAACAACAACAATCTCGTGGACCATACATACCACCTCACAAACAACAACATCCACCTCAAAGAAACAACCAAGTTTACCAGCAACCTGCTTATCAACCACCCGCATACAATGCTCCTTCCAACCAACCCACCGCATTACACCAAGACATTGGAACCTACATGAGGACTAATGATGTGATCATGGACAATCTCCAACAGGAAGTGCGCAACTTGAAAGCAGACCTGGTGAAACAAGGGAACGATCTGAGAGCTGACATGAGAAACACTTTGGATAGTCAAACGAATGACTTAAAGAACATGATGGCTAGTTTCTTCCAAGGTAATCAACCCTCTTCTTCGGGTACTCTTACGAGTAACACCGTTGCGAATCCAAGAGGGGAGATAAAAGCAATCACCACTCGCAGTGGCAAAGGTACTAAGGAACCCGAGCTTCCTATACCTCCACCGGTGATTGTGACTAAGGAAAACGAGTCACCTGCTCCTATTCCTCATCCTTCTACTTCCCCCATTTCTCCGCCTCTTACTTCTACCCCTCCTCCACCCAAGGATGTGAGTGATCCTTCGATCCCAAAGCCTTCCTCTTCTTCCGATATACCTTATCCCTCAAGGTTGAGGAAAGAGAAACTCAAAAGCAAGGATGATATTCAGGTTTCGAACTTTCTTAAAATGTTCAAACAATTGAATTTCAACATCTCCTTCGCTGAGGATCTCGCTCACATGCCTAAGTACGCGAAAATGTTCAAAGATCTTCTTAGCGACAAGGAGAAGCTTCTTGATATTGCTAACACCCAACTTAATGAGAATTGCTCTTCAGTGCTCTTAAGGAAATTGCCAACCAAGCTTGGTGATCCGGGTCGTTTCTTAATCCCTTGTAACTTCCCGGGAGTAGAGAATTGCATGGCCCTAGCCGATCTAGGTGCCAGTATTAACTTAATGCCTTTAAGCGCTTGGAAGCAATTGTCTCTCCCTGAGCTAGTCCCCACCAAAATGACTCTGGAATTAGCTAACCGTACGGTTGCTTATCCAGTGGGGATAACCGAAGACGTCTTTGTAGGAGTCGACAAATTCACTTTTCCTGCCGATTTCGTTGTCGTTGACTACGACATGGACCCTCGTGTGCCATTGATCGTTGGTCGTCCATTCTTGAGTACCGGTCGCACTCTCATCGATGTTGAAGCCGGTGAGCTTATCATGAGAGTGGGCGACGATAAAATCGTCTTCAACATGGGAAAGTTGTCTAAACAACCTTATTCATACGAGAGTGTTAATTGTATTGACGTTCTGGATGAGGCTTGTGAAGAACACTTTATTGATGCTTGTAAAAATATTCCTACCTCTCTTCCCAATGTTGAGACCGCTTCCTCTATTGATTCATCACTGTCTCTATTTGGAGAAAGTGATTTCTTTTGGAAAGATCTTGAAGCCACCATGGGAGATGTGAACTTAGCAAATGACGATTCTCCCACCTATTGGGATGAAGACATGCATTTCTTTGAAAACCTTCTCAAAGAAGACAATCTTTCTCCACCATCTCCCACGGTTATTGCTATCGATGCTCCGATTTTGAAAACGCCTCCCATCGAAAATCCTCTGGATTTAGAACTTAAGGAGTTGCCACCCCATCTCGAGTACGTGTTCCTTGAAGAAAACAAGAAGTCGCCTGTCATCATCGCGAAGGACTTGAAAGAAGAAGAAAAATCTCGCCTCATCGCCGTGCTTAAAGATCATAAGAAGGCAATTGCTTGGAAAATTTCCGATATCCGCGGAATTGATCCGAACTTTTGTACTCACAAGATTCTCATGGAAGATGACTTTAAACCCGCAATCCAGAGCCAAAGAAGGGTTAATCCTCGAATTCATGACGTCATCAAACAAGAGGTTATCAAACTTCTAGATGCCGGCTTGATCTACCCTATTTCGGATTCACCGTGGGTAAGTCTCGTCCATTGTGTGCCCAAGAAAGGCGGAATAACCGCTGTCCCCAATGAACACAACGAGTTGATTCCCACTCGTCTCGTTACTGGGTGGAGAGTTTGTATTGATTATCGCAAGCTCAATGATGCCACGAGAAAGATCACTTTCCTCTTCCCTTCATGGATCAAATGCTCGAGCGTCTAGCTGGTAATGACTATTACTGCTTTTTAGACGGTTTCTCCGGGTATTTTCAAATTCCCATCGATCCCAAGGACCAAGAAAAGACCACATTCACTTGTCCCTATGGAACATTTGCTTACAAACGCATGCCTTTTGGTTTATGCAATGCTCCTGGGACGTTCCAAAGGTGTATGATGGCTATATTCCATGACATGGTGGAAGACACTATGGAAGTATTCATGGATGATTTCTCGGTTTATGGCGATTCTTTCTCTGCTTGCCTTGCCAATTTAGAACGTATGCTGAAGCGGTGTGAAGACACTCGCCTTGTTCTTAATTGGGAAAAATGCCATTTCATGGTAAAAGAGGGCATCGTGCTAGGACACAAAATCTCCAAAGCCGGTCTCGAAGTAGACCGTGCTAAAGTCGATGTTATCGCTAAGTTGCCTCCACCTTCAACAGTGAAGGGTGTGAGAAGTTTCCTTGGTCATGCGGGCTTCTACTGTCGATTCATCAAAGATTTTTCTAAAATCGCGCGCCCGATGACCCACCTCTTGGAAAAAGATACTCCTTTTATCTTTTCCAACGAGTGTATTGAAGCCTTCAACTTGCTTAAGGATAAGCTAACTAAGGCACCCGTCTTGGTTACCCCTAACTGGGATCTGCCTTTCGAGTTGATGTGCGATGCTAGCGACTTTGCTATTGGTGCGGTTCTGGGCCAAAGAGTGAATAAACACTTCCAACCAATCCATTACGCTAGCAAGACAATGACTGGGGCTCAATTGCATTACACGACAACCGAAAAAGAGCTTTTAGCTGTTGTCTATGCCTTTGAAAAATTCAGCCCCTATCTTGTCCTTTCCACCACAATCGTTTATACCGATCATTCCGCGCTGAAGTACTTGTTGACTAAGCAAGATTCCAAACCAAGACTTCTTCGCTGGATTTTGCTACTCCAAGAATTTAAAATCGAAATTCGCGATAAAAAAGGAGCTGAAAACCTAGCCGCGGATCATCTCAGTAGACTTGAGGATCCTTATCAAGGGGATCATCCGAACAAAGAAATCAATGATTCTTTTCCCTTGGAGACCTTAATGTCTATCAACTCGACTGCTGATGAAACCCCGTGGTTTGCGGACATTGCAAACTACTTGGCGGGTGGAATTCTCGTTGACGGGTTAACATCCCAGAAAAAGAAGAAGTTCTTTAACGACATTAAGACTTACTTTTGGGATGACCCGTATCTATTCAAGCAATGTGCGGACTTGATTATTCGCCGATGTGTTGATGGACCGGCAGCTTTAGAAATCCTTGACGCTTGCCACAAAGGACCCACCGGTGGTCACTTTGGTCCCAACTACACCGCCAAAAAAGTGTTTGAATCGGGATTTTATTGGCCCACCATTTACCGTGATGCTCACGAGATGGTTAAACATTGTGATGCTTGCCAAAAACAAGGCAAGATCACACATAAAGACAAGATGCCTCAGAATTTCATACAAGAATGTGAAATCTTTGATGTTTGGGGTATCGACTTTATGGGGTCATTCCCTTCATCTAAAGGAAACACATACATCCTTGTAGCCGTTGACTACGTTTCAAAGTGGGTTGAAGCCAAAGCTTTACCCACTAATGACGCAAGGGTGG
The DNA here is from genome assembly GCA_025667525.1 of Glebionis coronaria. Classification (NCBI taxonomy): domain Eukaryota; kingdom Viridiplantae; phylum Streptophyta; class Magnoliopsida; order Asterales; family Asteraceae; genus Glebionis; species Glebionis coronaria. The sequence goes on from JANFOE010002957.1 coordinate 40,897, forward strand.
TTTGTAACTTTTTGAAATCGCTATTCGCTAGATTCGGTGTGCCTCATGCCATTATTAGTGATCGCGGGACTCATTTTTGCAATGACCAATTTGCTAGAGTCATGGCTAAGTACGGTGTAAATCATCGTCTTTCCACCGCCTACCACCCACAAACTAATGGCCAGGCTGAAATCTCTAACCGAGGATTAAAGCGAATTCTTGAAAGAACCGTGGGAGAGCACCGTGCCTCATGGGCCGATAAACTTGATGATGCTTTGTGGGCTTTTCGTACCGCATACAAGACTCCGATTGGTTGTACACCATATCGTCTCGTGTACGGGAAAGCATGCCACCTCCCCATTGAGTTGGAGCACAAGGCTTACTGGGCCTTGAAGTGGGCTAATTTTGATATCAACAAAGCCGGTGACCTACGCAAGATCCAACTCAATGAGCTGAATGAACTCCGTAATGAGGCTTATGAAAATTCTTTGATCTATAAGGAGAAGACTAAGCTCATTCACGACTCTAAGATTAAGAACCGAGAGTTCCAAGTTGGAGACAAAGTTTTACTCTTTAACTCTCGGTTGAAAATCTTTTCGAGCAAGCTGAAATCTCATTGGTCTGGCCCATTCACCATTGCCCAAATTTTTCCATATGGTACTCTCGAGCTCGCTCAATCTAATGGACCTAATTTTAAGGTGAATGGCCAACGAGTCAAATTGTACTTTGGTGAGGACATCTCTCAGGAGATGATTCCATCCCTCACCACGTTCCCCATGAACTAATTTTGGGTCGAGTCAGGCTCGTGACTCGGTTATCAAAAACAAGCGCTCCTCGGGAGGCAACGCGAGTATCTATCCTTTTCTGTTTTAACCTCCTAAGTGTAAGGGGACCTATATAGGTGTTTGTATTTGTGTGGTGATGTGATTACAGGGATAAGTGCACTCTTGGAATCTCCGAAGAACCGTGCTCCCGTGTTATCCGAAATCCGGTTCTATCTCTCAACTATCGTGATTCAATTTTCTTCATACTCACATTTGAAAATTGATCACTTTAGTCGTCTATTCCTTAACTTGAGTTAACCAACGTGCACAATGTCATAAGTGTAGGGGAGACTTTTCCCACATGCTTAAACATTGAGGACAATGTTTATCTTAAGTGTAGGGGGGACTTCTATCGAAGTTTCAAGTGGACTTTTCCATGAAAATGCCTTCATTTAACCGGAAAATCATATTTTTCAACATTTTTCAAATTTTTTATTAACTTTGGCCATTTAGTCGTAATTTTTAAATTTTTATCGTTGCTTGCATATGTATATACCCCGCAATAAAGTCAAAAATATTAATAAAGTGGTGTAGCTGGTTTTGAAATCTTTGACATATTAGGCCCGTTGCGATTATTTTGACTCAACCCGAATATACTTATCCAAGTTTATTATAGCTAGTATCCTTAACCATTGTAGACCTTAATTGGTTTATTAGGCTAAGTATCCACGAGCCTCATTGCTTGAGATTTTAAATTATGGAGAACGAGAAATGATAGAGTCAATTATAAGTCGGTAATCTTGCACAAGCTCACTTGGTGTAATTATTTGCCTATTCTCCCATCACTTGCTAATAATTTATCTGCAATAAGTAAGGTCGTACGATTTGAAAGGTTACTTAGCTTCTAGCCCAAGATCGTTTAAAAGTTGCTCGGTAATGATAAGAGTTCATAGCCAAGGCATAACTTATGAAGCGGGGCGCGAAGATTGGCGAGTCCGAAAAGGCCCTAACAAGGCATGAGGATTCAATCTTATTGCTAAAGATCCAAGGTGATGTGAAAAGCATTATTCCCAAAATCAATATGAAGGATCAAGATTCACGACGAAAAGCAATCAACTCCCATAAAGATCATGGAGAAGTCTATCCGAAAAGACCCTAACAAGGTATGAGGATAAATAGATCCAAGTCCGAAAAGGAGGCGGATCGTTGTATCTCAAAATCCCAATTAGAGATTGAAGAAATAATCATGAAGTCGTGGTCAACAAAGTTGGAGTACCCCTCAAAAGTCTCCAAGTGAAGAAACTCTATTAACGATGAGAAGACCATTATCTCAAGAACGTCTCTCAAGATATGAAGTATGAAGTACATGCCAAATATCGGCCCGAGAAAGGTCTCAAATCGTGAACCGAGTTATGCCAAGATATGAACTTTTTGATATCCCGAGAAGCAGTTTTAAGAGATTTTGTCCTTTAGCTAACTATTGATCAAATCGTCCTACTTTGCTTTCAGCCTAAATAACTATCGAAATAAGTCCAAAAATGCATCTTCATGATCATTCTAAGACAAAAATAAAATATAAGAGATACACCTAGGAATAAGGGAGTTTAAGCATTTAATTAAGCCATGTGTGTAAGTGTTTGATATGCTAACTTATAATAACAATGATCTCGTTTTTAAGCTTAGTTTGGGGAACGTGAAACTTGAGGATGATAAATCTTCGCAGCACCAAAGCCCTAATGTAAGTCCTTGATCTCTTTGCAAGTTATTTCCATCCTTTTATTTACTTTAAAGTTTTGATTTCTCTTAGTACTTTAGTTTTTGTTTAGTAGTATGTTAATAAGGCCAAGGTTGATTGATTATGAGAAAAGTGTAAATTTGCTTTATCATTAAGCATTGCATGAGGGCATGGCAATGGTTAAGTGTAGGGGATTTGATAGGTGTGAAAACACCCATCCGTTTACCACTTATTTCTGGCTAAAACAAGACCAAAACACGTATTTAATATCATTTGTTTGGAATTATGCGTGGTTTTTATGTTTATTGTGTTTTCAGAGTCAACCGGATGAATATTGAAGAAAACATGGGATTGCACGGGTTTTATCGAAGAAAAAGACTCAAGATGAAGTCTATTGTCCAAGAGATGCAAAAGATTTGAAGTCATTGTGCCTATTTAAAGATTTATCGAAGAATAGAGCCAAAGATGGAAGATTCATATATGTCGAAGAACTCGAGTCTATTAAACAAAAGATTATAAGACGAGTTGGAATTATTCACCGGCACTTCTCAAAATCCAAAGTCGGAAACGTTAATTTGAAAGAAACGTAAAGACTAAAGAAGGAAGAAGAAAAGAAGCCCAAACAAAAGCCCATTCACAAAGCCCACATCACACGCCTATATATATGATTCTACTTCACAAATTTGGAGCACTTAGCTAGTTAGTCTTAGTTTTAGTTTTTCATTTCTCTAGTTTTAGAGAGAGAAAGTTCCAAACTTTCTCTCACTAGAATTTTCTTTGTTTTCATCTTTCAAATTTTAAGCTTTTCATTAATCTTTGTACTTTGAGTTCTTTTAATTAAAAGTTTAAGTTTAAGTTTGTGTTCGTCAATCTTCTTCTTCATTTCTTGGTTTCACTTTGCTTTTGATCCGAAAACCATAATCCATACGGATTAACTTCGTTTGGTGTTTAAAGGTTGAAAGGGTAATCTTTTTACTCCTTGTTAAGCTCTTACGTGTATAGGCTATAAGCTCTTAATGCTTAGTAGCTTATTTCAAGTTTAGCTTATTACTTTTCGGATTTCACAAGGGTTTTAATCATTTTTAAGTTCGTTTCATACGGTTTATAATTGTTTACGTTTTACAAGTTGTCGAATTTAAGCTTTTTAAGTTATTTAAGTTTCGGATTACTTAGCTTATTGATTTTGCTTATTGAGTTTTTTAAGTTGCCACCAATTTCGGAATTACATTCCTTGCATCGCAATATCAGGGTTTAAACACATTCCGACGGGTACTTATTTTGATCGCAATAACCCTCAAGGGTTCTACTTTGCGATCGGGTGTCATTCCCCCTTATTCCGATCTGGATTGCGATCGCTTATTGCGATCGCACATTCCGACGGAACTAAGGTTCCTTTTTAGACGAAACTCTTCCCAATTCTCGACAGCAACATTGCGATCTGGTACAACATTCTGATCTGAACAATATTGCGATAGGTGTGCTTAGATTTCATACATTCCGATCTAGATCTTTCCGATAGATGCACATTGCGACATAACTGACTTTAACATTCCGACAGCTTTACATTTATGTATTCTGATGGTTATGATTTTGTCATTCCGATGGACCTTCATTTGCAATATTCCGATGGACTGAGTTTTTAGATTTCAAAGTTTTACAAAGTTTTAAGTTTTAAGTGTTACCCTAATCAATATTTAGTTTAATGTTTCAAGCATTTACTTTTAACTTGTCAATCTAGTTTAATCTTTCAAAGCTTTAATTTTACTCTTCGACACTTACTTATTTGTCATTAGTTTAAAATAGATAAACAAACCAACACCTTTTTATTAACCAAGAACAAATCATTCCACTTAGAGCCGTGATCAATTCGAGAGGATTCCGAGAGATAAATCTAGAACCCCAATGCAAACAAGAGTATCAACCATCTACTTCTTCGGGTTGCTTACCTAGTAACACCATTCCAAACCCGAAGGGAAAGCTTAAGGCCATAACCGTTTATGATGATTGTGATAATGTAGATGAAGTTGAAGTGATTGAGTTTAAGCCTCCACCTAAGGAAACTTTTCTAGAAGTCACCAAGGCTACTTTGAATGTGATTAGTACCTCGGTTTTCTTTGATTTCTTTCCCGAGAAGTATAAAGATCCGGGTCAATTCTTGATACCTTGTGTTTTCAATGAGCTTGGGGTTTGCAAAGGCCTAGCCGATCTAGGAGCTAGCATTAACATAATGCCCCTAGCCCTTTGGGAGACTATTGATTATGCACCACTTAGTACCACTCGTATGATCATTGAGCTTGCTAATGGTACCACCACTCGACCGGTTGGTATAGCAGAAAATGTCATTATGAAAGTGGGAAATTTCTTGTACTTAGCCAATTTTGCTATAGTTGATTATGAGACCAATCCTCGTGTGCCAATTATTTTAGGACGACCATTTTTGTGCACGGCTCAAATTCAAGTTGATATGAGGAAAGAGGAAATTAAATTGTTTTATGGAGATAAAAGCATTGTTTTTAAACCAAAAAAGATTCCAAGATTTGCTTCTAAAAAAGTTGAAAGTGTAAAACTTATTGAAACAATTGAAAGTAATAAGAAAGCTCTTTTTGATAAAGGTGTTTTTCCAATTTTAGAAACTCCATATTGTGAAAGTAAAAAGTTAAATTCAAATGAAGAAGCTTGCTTTGTTGAAACATGTTGTAACCTTTCCTCATATACACTCACTCCACACGAGGATGATAAGATTGAAAAACAAATTGATGAATACCTTAGTGCACCATTTGATGCTAGTGAGTTTGATAGTAAGAATTTTGATCCCGAGAGTGATATTGCTTTAATTGAACAATCTTTGAAAATGGACTCGTTTTCACTCTCTTTGAAGGATCAAATTGATGTTCCTAAGGCACAATCTTCAATTGAAGAGCCTTTGATTCCTAACTTCATACCGAGTGAGGTTAGTGATTATTCATTCGATAAGTTCGCCGATGAACTTGTTGATCCACTTCCACGGGGAAGTGAAGACGTTATCGGTCTCGAGATCGAGCGTGATTCTCATGTTTTACCTACCATTCTCGAGGAATTCTCCGATGAATTACCTTCTAATGAGAATGATGATCTTGTATCCGAGTGTGACACACTCGATATTTTGTCGGATATCTCTTGTGATGACAAGATGGATGACACTTTTGTGACTTACTCAAATCCTCTCTTTGAAGTTTCAATGAACAATAATCCATTGTTTCAAGAGGATTTTGAGAGCATCATATCTCCTACATCTCACAACCTTTGTGATGATGAGCTCTTCATTAAAGAGTTTGATAAGTTACTTTCCATAGACATTCCTTCGGAATTTGAGGAAGAGTCTAATGACGGTGATGAAGATTCTTGGTTTGATCACCCGATTTATGATGATGATAGTGTTGACCCGGAGGGAGAAATTACTTTTTCTCCAATTATCCTTCCCACTCGCTTTGATCTTAATGTGCGGGTTTTTCATGCGACTCATTTTGAGTACCATGACCCCTTTGTTCACATTCATAAGAGTGACAAGGTCAACAAAGTCATGCAAGTTGAAACCACTAGTGTTGAGACTTTTACCATACCATTATGTGCTTCATATGATTTAGGATTAGCATGGGGGGACGACACCTTGTTGTCCATTCCTTTCTCCACCGATGACGAGGTATTCGACCTCGGAATCGTTGATTTAGGGAAATCTCGGCCTTTCACCGATGCAATAATTGAAAGATTTTTCGATCATCTTGGTGCGAGTTTATCTCGGGGAGCATGCTACATCCATACCATTAGTTGTGACCACCATCTCTTTTTGGAGATTTGTGTTGGAGTGTTATCCTTTCGTTTGTCATCCGACAACGAGGATGAGATCTTTGACCCCGGCATCGTGCTTTATGTTGGATTTTATTTCTATATGCCGGTTTTCACCATTTTCCCTAAGGACCAATGAATGCGGGGATCGAGTCGAGCTCATGACTCGGTTAACAAAAATGAGGTGCCTTGTGGGGGAGTCCCATACATTCTATCTTCTTTCTATTTTCTAACAACTAATAAGGCTTGATCTTTCAAGCTCGTGCTCGTGTTTTGTTGTGTTGTGAATCTTAGGTATGACCTTAGTCTTTGAAGACTCTCGTGTTCGGTTTTTGCCGGTCCACTTGATCTTCCATTCTTTGAATGCCAAAAAGGGGCACACTCTTTATCCCTTGATTTTTATCGACTAACGTTTTATCTTGAGGCATAAAAATAAACGGCTTATAGATTTGTGTGCTCTTTCCATGCTAGGATTTTGCATTAGACTCTTCGTGTTTTAGCAAGGGGGTGTTACTCTTGAGCTAAGAAACATTGAGAACAATGTTTGGTTTTAGCATGGGGGAGTCAATCGATATAATCGCTTGCTATTGCTTTTTTCGTGTCTAAACGTATTGTTTTTCTCATTTTTCAATAAAATTTTAAATTTTTAGTGTTATTTTTAAGTTTTAATAAAGAAAATAAGTGCTTTTGACACGAATGTAGGCTTTCCGTTGGTGAAAATAAGAATAGTTTTTGACTCGACTCGGTTTTTAACCTTAGCTTTTCCTTAACGTATTTGAATTAAGTTTTGCTAGGCTTTTATATAGGGAGCTTTAAAATGCGAAAGTCTTAATTCATACGAGTTAAGAACAAGAACTTTTCGCAAGTTCTTATAATTGATCCTAGAAAGTCGTTTATTAAGGGAACTTTAAAACGCAAATTCTAAAACTTGAAAAAGTATAAGAAGGTGCAAGATCCTATAGATGACTTGAAAACCCAAAACTTTGATTTAATAGGCTAAGTATCCATTGATTTCACATTTTTGAAATTTTACAATATGGAGAACAAGAGATGATAGAGTTTAATCATAAGTTTCTAAGGTTAAATTCTTCTTTGTGCAAGTGTTTTTGTGTTTGATTTAATCTCCTCGTACTTACTTTCCACGCTTGAATAATAATTGCTTAATAAATGAAGTTTTTAGCGGTTTAGGCTTGATATCTTAACTCGTAACTCCTTCTTTTTCTTCCCTTGTAATTAAAGTGAGAACACATTAAGGGTGTCAGCGTCATGGACTTTTGATCATGGGATTGCGGAAATTTGGCTTACTATAAATATCATATTAATAAAGAAGAATAAATAAAAACATGTTCTCTAGGAGCCTTCGGGTGGGAGTCATGTAGCACTAACCTTGTCATTAGAGCCTTAGGGTGTATGTCAAGGGGCGTGTTGAATAAAAATTGCTTCATCATCATGATCCGTAAGGTGGGATGGTGAAGTCAATTCCCTTATTTTTGTCCAAGGAGCCTTAGGGTGTGGATTTTAAATAAGGAGCACAATTGCATCTTAAAGAGCCACAAGGTGTTATGATGTAGTTGTTGCTAACTCCATTAATAAGGTCATAATTGACTTTGGAGGTTTTATTGTTGCTTCTAAGTAGCCATATTAGCCAAATTTCAGGTCCAGGATTTATCCCTAAATCGTGTTAAGTTATCCTTGATGTGGGCTTTCTTTAGTGACAACGGTTTTTAAAGTCGAGGTTAGGTTTTGAGTGTTGAGTTTACACCGTTCTTGCCTTCATTTTTGGACTAATAAATATCAAATAAAGTCAAATGAGCCTTTGGGTGAATGACAAATAAAATCTAGAGATACAATTAGGAATAATAGGAGATTGGGTTTAACACAAATTACTTGTATGAGTTTTGTTTAATTTTGGGGCTTATGATTGACAATGATCTTGTTTTTGCACTTGGCATGGAAAAGTGAAAAGTTGGGGACGATGAATCTATTTGAGTTTTATGATCCTTAAAGTTATTTTTCAATAATGAAAGCAATACATTATGTCTTTGCAAAATAAAATGTCAAGAGTTGAATAATGGTGTAGTTAGTGTTTTATTTTATCATTGCGTGAGGACACGGCAATTGCTTAGCAAGGGGGAATTTGATATGAGCTATTTTTGTCATATCAATTATATCATAAAACAATGAATATATGCAATTAATGTATCAAAAATGCCTTGTATATGTTGTTTTGTTGTTTTGATGTGTGTAGGTACCAAAGTTCGCAAAAACCGGCAAAACCGGCACGAGTTTGAAGAAAAGATCGAGAAGCCACAAATCAAGTTCGTTTTCGAGGATTTAACTTTATCAAAGGTTTATGGGCCAAGTGGGACCCACAAATGCTTATTGGGCCTGAGAGCCCAATATTGGATAAACATGGAAATACTTTTAGAGCCCAAACTAAATGAAGCCCAAATCGCATGTAGCCCAAATTAAATATGCGGATGGAAAGAAATATGATAAGGGCCCAACACCATTTGCTATATTTAACATATTGGACTCAAGGTCTATTGAGACGAATCATGATGGGCTTTAGGGTTTGTCAAACGTGTATATACACGTTGCACCACCACGTGACTTATCCACTTACTTATACCACAAAATAAATTAAACGAATCATCCACTCTCTCACCAAATACACGTTTTCACCACACATTTACTTTTTGACTTTCGATACAACCTATGTCATTTTCTCTCAAACCTTTCTTCCCTATCTCACAAAAATTACCAGTCAAACACTGTTACAAAAAACCCTAGATAAATAATTTGTTCAATAAAATTGGGGCTTTTCATCCCACGTGCTATTCACACTTGGGGGAATTAAATCCCCCAAGTTTTAAGGAAGAGAATGATGGAACGAGCATACTACGTGGCAGAATATGATTGGAAGAAACAACTCATTCTCCCCACTCCACCAATCAAGAGGCAGCAAAGAAACACAACTAGCACACACGGATGCCACGTTGGCAATCCGTGTGCTAGTTGTGTCCTATCAACCATCCGATCAAAAAAGAGAGAGAAAGTGAAGATCTAAGGGCTTATATTGAAGAGGAATATACTCTTGAAGATGCGAATATACCCTCCTCAACGGCCTTGGGATGGCTATAAAAACCCTCATTTCTATTGTAATTTTTATCCATTTCTTTACTTTAATGTTATAATGACAAATTTTAGATAGAGTTTGTAATTTCTTTTTAAGTATTGTAATGATTTGATTTAGTTTAATAAAATTCATTTCAGTTTAAATCTCCTTTTTATTTACTCGTTTGGTATTTTATAAAGGTCTTGCAAATTTATCTATAATTGTTATTATAACTGTTAATCACTCATATTAGCTTATATGTTAGCTATTATAAGTGACTGAGTAAAAATTGGGATAATACTTTCCCCACTGGAAAGTATCACTTATTAAATCTGGATCGATTTAACTGGTGCTGGTTCGAGTTATTTAAATGGTGTTTGAGTTAATGCTCCTGGTTCGAGTTATGATGGTTTGATGGTTCGATTTATGGTTCGAGATGGTGGTTTCGGTTTTCGTTCAAAGAATGTTCAGCACATTCTTCTTCCCAATGGTTTCATCAAAAGGTTTTAACCCCTTTTAATTTTATGTTATTTACAAATTTTTATTTATTAATCTGCTTAGACTTTTAGTTTGATTAAATTTGTGTAGATTTTGTTAAATAATGATATGTTTGTCTGATATATAAATTTGTTGTTGTGTTGAATGTTTGGATTTGAGATTTGAATGAATGGGATAGATAATCTGTTATATTCTGTCATGTTTAGCTAAAACTGATTTGAGGTAGTAGCTTGATTTAATTTGAGGTTGAATTAGTTTCTTTTTATTTGCATCTTTATTATGTTAAATTGTTTGCTATTGAAGCTACTGAATGTTTAATATTATTTATCAATTTTTGTTTGAATCTGAACATGATTTGACTGTTAGAATTTACACTTATAGAACTTAATGTCGTTTGATTGCTCTCGTTTCATATTAATTTGGCATACTGATCTTTGTTGTGACTATTATTTGCTAAGATTGAATTTATATGTTCTAGCCTGATTAGTATTTGATTTATTGTGTTATCTGATAGATTTTGATTATCTGCTAGTAAATGACCTGTTGGTATAGTTTTCACTAAAATAATTTGGAATGTTTGAATTTTTGATAAAGATCTATTTTGTATGCTAAATTTGAGTTGCATTGTCTGCTTATACTGTCTTGATAAGTCTGATAGTAAGTGATAGGATTAATCTGATTTTGTTTATTTTAGCTAGTGGTTATGGTTAGATAAATTGTTTTTAATCTCTTGTTTTTTTACGAGTTATATAGCGCCTTTTTATCTTTTGTTGGATGTAAAAGGCTATCAGATTAACTAATCTGATAAGTTCAGGGTTGAAATCCTTTTCAGCTTTCATAAATTTTGTACCAAAACGTCACCTCCTGTGACTATAAGTTTCATTTTTAAAAAAGAAATTATTCACAAAAATACGTCCCGAATGGGAATCGAACTCGTGACCTCACGATCACTCAACCAACGCGTTAACCAACTCTCCCACCTTTGCTTTTTATTTTTAATTCCCACTGTTTAATTAATATAGTATTAAGTTTAGGGTGGCAGTTTTATTATTACTTAAGTTTTCATAAACGTTTTTGTTAGTCTTAATAAATCAATAATAAAATAAAAATAAAAAAATGTTTTTTTTATTACTTTAAAAAGTTTAATTAGTTAATTTTTATAATTAGATTTTAATATTTAAATAAAAATAGTTTTTAAATAGATTTGTTTTAAGTAATTTTTTATAAAGTAAATTAGTTTAAATAGTTTAATTAGATTTCTAAAATAGTTTAAAAGTTATTTTTATTAAATAAATTAATTTTTATAGATTATTAAATAGTTTACTTTTAATTGTCTTTATTTTAAGTAATTAGATTTAAATAATTTTGGGGGTTATCGATTCATGCACTTTAGGATTAGATTAAATAGTTTAAAATTGGTAGATTTTGATTTGAGTTTAAAAACCGAAAACCAATTCGAATCAATTGTCCAAATCAAAGCTAAACGTCTCAAATTCACTCGATCTTCGTGTACAACGAACTTGGTTCATCGCGTGTTTAATTGAATTCGTCATTGGTAATATTAGTCTATTACTTTTTCCTAAAGGTAATTTTCTAATTTACCCTATAACGTAATCTTAATTATCACTATACTATCACGATCACATCAATATTACACTCTAAATTTTTGATTTGAGCTATTAAGTATTTTTTGTTTGTGATTTTAAAATAGTTTTCTATAATTACCTTTTTAAATCGTAGCCATTTGTTAGTTTCGTGATTAAATGAATGAACGCTATGTGTCCGATAATAAGCTTCAAATAATTTTATAGTTTAGATAGTGTTAGGGAATTCAATATTTGTTTGAAGCACATTTTGATTATATGATCCTATGAATCTGATTGGATTGCAGGTAAGGTTGGTCACAAACAAATAAGATTGTTCATAGGAAATCATCTGATAAATTTGGTCAAAGGACATCCCATTATAAGGGTGTTACAAGGTATTACTATACAATTTAAGTTTATATCTTTTAGTTTTATGTGTATTCTATGTTTTGTTGTACATTTAAGTTGTGACTATATGTGTGAATCTTTATTTGCAAATAACTGATTATTTGCAAATAACTGACATGGGATACGATGTTATAGTCATCTTACGATGTTATACTATCCAATCACTCCCAAACCAGACTATGGAGAGGTTCTTTGTTTTGAGCAATTAGCAGAATTATCTATATTACAGGTTCGTGCGAACCAAAGTTGATGGCAATTAAAAAACCAAACAGAAGGTGATTTAGCTGTTTAATTTCCGCTGGATACGAACAAACATAAACCTGTTGTAGGTTTGTAATTGCATAGTGCTATTAGAATCAGCGGCATCTTATGCTGTAAAAGTGGAAGAAGTTGTGTAGGTGATGCGGCAATCTATTAAATCTGATTACGCTTCTTATTAAGTATAGTTTAACAAACAATAAATTATGTATGTACATGTGATGTTCAAGGTGTTAGTATGGAGACAAGAAAAATATTGAGAGAGTTCTGATGTGTCCATAACAAGTCTTACTTTTGGGAAGGAATTAAGCCAAAATAAATTTGTAACTAAAGCCTCTTGTGTAAATTAAGCCAAAATGAATTTGTAACTAAAGCCTCTTGTGTAAATTAAGCCAAAATGAATTTGTAATGAAAAGCCAAAATGAATTTGTGATTAAAGCATAGGGCGGCTGGAAGAGGATTCGGTCGTACGTGCGCACTACATTAGCAGCAGACCGGTCAGTATTGGTTTACTATCATAAATTGTCTACTTACGCGCGAAAATCATTTGGAAATACATTTGGCTCGGTTAGGAAACTCATGTATTAAATTTGCACATGTTAAAAGGTTTTTACGACCGCATTTACCACTAGACCACGATGGAAGTTGTGACATTTTTGGAAAACTAAATATAGATGGTTAATGAACATATTTTGTTTTTATTATTTAGACATTCAATATTCAAGCTAAAAACTAGGGTCAATGCAAAACCCATAAAAGCTATTATTTGAATTTAAAACTGGAAACACTTTTATGATTGGAAAATATTTAATACAATATTAAAAATGATTGTGAAACGCATAACATGTTACCAAAAATATTTCATATTAGTTTGAAAATCAAGCTATAGTTCATATTAGTTTAAACCAAGATCCATCTGATTGATTTTGGTTTTACTGTTTCTCTTATCAATCTTTGCTCAAAAACCTCCCCGGATTCGGTATCATCATCGAACAGGTTTGTAAATTTTGATTGTTTCACCGGCTCGACTTCACGTTCAGCAATCAACCAGGTTTGTAAGTTTTATATTATTTTACAAAACAATTCTTCCCTAATGATTTAAGTTTTACTTTTGTTTTTTCCCCCAATTTTCATTGTTGATCTAATTTTTTAATAGATTGATTTATTTGATTGGGTTTTATTGTGATGTTTTTTTTAATTTCAAATAACAATATTCAGGTTGATGATTCATAAGACGAACTGACAATTCCCTATCAAATATCATTGTAAGGTATGTTGGATCTTTAATTTTCTTCGAAGTAAATCTTTGCATTCGATTCATCAAGATTTCATGACTAGAATTAGGATTTGAAATCATACACGAGATTACACTCTAATTTTTTGATTTGAGCTATTAAGTATTTTTTGTTTGTGATTATAAAATAGTTTTCTATAATTACCTTTTTGAATCGTAGCCATTTGTTAGTCTCGTGATTAAATGAATGAACGCTATGTGTCCCATAATAGGCTTGACTGAATTTTATAGTTTAGATAGTGTTAGGGAATTCAATATTTGTTTGAAGCATATTTTGATTATATGATCCTATGAATCTGATTGGATTGTAGGTAAGGTTGGTCACAAACAAATAAGATTATTCATAGGAAATCATCTAATAAATCTGGTCAAAGGACATCTCATTCTAAGGGTGTTACAAGGTATTACTATACAATTTAAGTTTATATCTTTTAGTTTTGTGTGTATTTTATGTTTTGTTGTACATTTAAGTTGTGATTATATATGTGAATCTTTATTTGCAAATAACTGACGTGGGATACGATGTTATGGCCATCTTACGATGTTATACTATCCAATCACTCCCAAACCAGACTATGGAAAGGTTCTTTGTTTTGAGCAATTAGCAGAATTATCTATATTACAGGTTCGTGCGAACCAAAGTTGATGGCAATGGAAAAACCAAACAGAAGGTGATTTAGCTGTTTAATTTCCGCTGGATACGAACAAACATAAACCTGTAGCAGGTTTGTAATTGCATAGTGCTATTGGAATCAGCGGCATCTTATGCTGTAAAAGTGGAAGAAGTTGTGCAGGTGAGGCAACTATCTATTAAATCTGATTACGCTTCTTATTAAGTATAGTTTAACAAACAATAAATTATGTATGTACATGTGATGTGCAAGGTGTTAGTGTGGAGACAAGGAAAATATTGAGAGAGTTCTGATGTGTCTATTACAAGTCTTACTTTTGGAAAGGAATTAAGCCAAAATGAATTTGTAACTAAAGCCTCTTGTGTAAATTAAGCCAAAATGAATTTGTAACTAAAGCCTCTTGTGTAAATTAAGCCAAAATGAATTTGTAATTAAAATCCAAAATGATGTTGTAATTAAAGCATAGGGCGGCTGGAAGAGGATTCGGTCGTACGTGCGCACTATATTAGTAGCAGACCGGTCAGTATTGGTTTACTATCATAAATTGTCTACTTACGCGCGAAAATCATTTGGAAATACATTTGGCTCGGTTGGAAACTCATGTATTAAATTTTCACATGTTAAAAGATTTTTACGACGGTCAACGCCAAATGGTTGCACTGGTTACCTAAATCTGGTGATGGTTGCCAGAACAAACTCCAACTAACTTATCTGGTGAGTTCAGTGGTGAAATGCCCAAAATATTCAATTACCGTATACGACCCATTGAACCTGTGGAAGGGAAATGTCTTAGATAGTCTCAAATTTATTCCATTTGGTTTTGTTTACTTTCTTTTTCTAAGGAATCAGGTTGGTGTCGTGGATTTTACCGAAAATGAGGCTGTCAAATCCAACAACACCAAAGGACCAAAGCAGGTGATACACTTGCGGGGTTTGTCCAGATATACTTTGTTATGTTAAGATTAATAATCCTTGAAACTAAAACACATTTACTTTTGTATTTTAGAAAACGAAAACCATAGAACCACTACACTTTTGGAATGAAACGAACATGTTGAAATATAAAGTGCCATGTGTTTAGACCCAACATGATCATTGTTGATAGATCATTCTGTAAATGGCCTATTTTGATTTTAACATAACTTTGGCATTAGTCGAATGACCTTACAAACTATCACTTTTTATACGTAATTTGAAACATTATCTGAATATTTTTGTGGCTCTTTTGTTTAAGTTAGTAATAGTACTACACTATCTGAATATTTGTGTGGGTCTGATTTCACTACATAGTTACGCTTTCCTTAACCAGATTGTAGTATAAAAAAACAAATTGTTTATAATGAAGATTATTGCATACGATGACGGTGGTATGTTTCTTATACGTAATACCCCCCCCCCCCCCCCCCCCCTCTCTTGAGTGAATGAACATTTACCTCCGTTTTTGTTGGTTTATAGCTAATTAGATTTGTTGGATCACCTTATTCTGTTTGGACTTTTTAAAAATTAATTTCTTTTGTTGATGAAATTCGGCTTGAACAACTACATGTAAAAATATTACTTTACATGTAAGGTAACATTCTAATAACTGAACATTTTAGTACTTATTGAACAACCAAAGTAGCATTAATAATACAAAGTTATGAGGTTGAAGGTATGTGATGAGTCTTTGAAACCGACCGGTTAGGTTTATATGTAGCGAGTGGGACTGAAATTAGTTTTCTATGTATTCTAGAGTTTACTGTTGGGATACTTGTGAAAATCCTATCAATGTTTTATCCACACTATTTATGGATACTATTGATTTCGATATCATCTCAGAAATTCGTCTATTTTTTGATACAATACTTCTGAATGTTGCCAACAAGAAAGTGGACAAAATTATCACATTTGACAAGGTAAAACCATCTAACCTGTGTGTACAATAGACAGATGTAACACTTAGTCTTGATACGATAATTTATTTGATTACTTGATGTTATTTTTGAAGGTTTTGGACCCAAAGCAGAGTAGAGATCAATCTACGACCAAGCAATTTTTTCTATTTCAAATGAAGTTCGTGAGGGCTTTAATTGCACAGTGTTTGCTTATGGTCAAACTGGAATAGGTAAAACATACATAATGGATGGAGGAATGCGAAACAAGGTAGTTAAATAGTTAGACTCTTTGCATGTACCTTCTACCATAGTAACTTTAACTTAATCTATTAACATGAATTATATTACTCATATTTAAGGGCGGAGAGTTTCCTGCTGAGGCTGGTGTAATTCCAAGAGCAGTTTGTCAAATATTTGATATATTGGAGGCTTAAAATGCGGATTACAAAATGAAAGTTACTTTCTTGGAATTTTACAACGAAGAAATAGTCGATCTTCTTACCTATACATATAATCATGTGCCAACTGTTGTTGTTACTGCAAGAATAAGAAATTACACATAGGAGATGCAATCAACACACTCCAACTCCGATAATTACTGGCTATCGCTACACATTTATCTATTTTTATTACCTATGCGTCATTACCCATACTGAGCGGCTATTGTAATGTCACGTATATGTTTCACTATAGGTACGATTCCACCAAGTGTGAAATATCAGATCACCAGCAAAGGGACACACGCAGAGGGCCAAACGACGGTGACGCCAAAGACTTAACATTTGCAACACACTCACGAACAACATCCAATGGTAAGAAACTTACATTACTTTAGCCCACTGCTTGATTTTCCCAGTAGGTTGTTAGGATTGTTATTATAATGGACTTGATATAAGGTTCATTCTCCTCCGTTTTTAAGCTATCAAAGAGTTCAACTTATGTTTCTATATTGTCTTGGTATTCTAGGAGTAGGAGTTATAATATGTACAACATTAAATGAAATCCTACATCTACTAAGAATAAAGTAATTAATGTTATTGCCATTTGATGCGTCAGGAATGACTTGCCGGCTTTATCCATTCTGAGTTTGAGAAAGGTTTCATAAATCCATAAATGAATAAGAATATAAAGGAACTAAATTACTTTAGGTATCTGAGTTTGAAAAAGGTTTCTCACCAATCCAATAGGTAAATAAACTGTGTATAAAATTATCAGAAAACTATCAGTTTATATTTGCTATAATATTATGACATTAGGTATCTGAGTATAACTACGTGGTTGTGAAGGCAGCTAAGAGGGCAATGTTTGTTGTAGAAAAGGTTGAACAAAACAGTGAAGTGTTATCATTAGAACACAGGTCGGACTTCTAAACATATAAGTAGTGGATACACAAATTACTCGCTACTTACAGTTAGAGTAGCAAACATAACATGAACTGGACGTCCCCATTAAGCCGAATTGATCAGTAGGTCAAAGTTGAGAACCGAGGCAACTATCCTTGAAATAAACCCGACCAAACCGCAGTATTACATAAAATTCTGGAGTGGCGACCCAAAAAATAAAACACGAACCTTTAGGCCCACAATTTTGATTGCAAAACTGAATTATATATTAATAAGTTGATATCAATTTGAACTAGATAGTAAGTAACGCACTTATTAGTTTTTAAAATACCATTTTCATATTGATATGTTTATATCATTCAAGGAAATCTATTAGTTATGAATTAGTGGGAACCATTTATAGAAACAGATACCAATTCATTCTTTAATGCAAAATTTATGAAATGAGAAGCTCTTCAGATATGCATATGAGCGGCAGTACGTCTGAGCTATATGAGTGACTTACAACTTCATATTGAATTATAAGTCATCATATTCTTTTCCCTCGAAAAGCTAACAATTTAGTTGGTTTACGTTTTTAACAGTTTGCGACATACATTGTAAAAGAAATATAGTTTAATTTTTTACTTCAGCAACTTGCATGACACAAGACCAGAATCTATCTATATGCGAATTTCTTAAAAATTCCATCTCTTATGTTTGATCAATGTCCTGAAGTTTTATCCAAACTAATAAGTGCGTAAAAATTTGGAGCATAAAATCTATGTGATAGTAGGAGTGATAAGTGGAAATGATCTTTGTCACCGTTGGTATGCGATTCATATGTCTTTTTGCCCGACATGCCTAACTTTTAGTTAGTTGCTGCTCTTTTACATCGACTTATTAAGAATTTCATTTCATTTCTCTTATGAATATTATTACAGCAGTTCTGATGTGTCCATCAGATATATAAGCAAGTAGATACTACGGATTATTATTTACTGATAACAAGCTTATAAATGTTATATAGTTGGATCTTCAAGATTTCTTTTCAATCGTTTCGCTTGCTGTATGTGGTGTTTCATCCTTGCGAAAGTAGAATCCTTTAATATTCCATGGCGTCACTTGATGCTGAAAGCTAATCTCCAAGATTATAAGGAAGTTTTGAATTTCATCATAAGGAAGGTATTGATACGTGGGGGAGCTTCTGATCTGGGTGAAGGAAACATGAGTTTGTTAAAGTAGGAACCGTGTTGCAGCTTAAAAATGTGGGTGTGTCAAATAATATTTGATTGACGATATGGAGAAACAAGCAACGATGATTAACAGAAAGAAAAATGCTTATGAAGAAGCTAAAGGATATGAAGATAAACATGTTTTACATGAAAATAGTACCAAACAAATGAGCGAAATAGTGTAGGCTATTATGATTTCTTCAAGAATGAGCGAAGATCAAGATATGATTATGATAGGCATAAGATAATTTGCATATGTAACATGAACAAGTATTCGGAGAAGTTTGTTGAATAAAAAGATCAAATACCCTAAAAATATGGTGCTAATTTATGAAAGCATTGGCTCTATAGTGGAAACGAAAACCACCGGACATAAATGAATACTACAAAAAATCACAAAGAAAAAATGGTGGAATGAGTATAACACACACAAAGAAGGTTTTTGTGATTCAGAGTTTGCTCAATACGATGAAAAGTGGATACGAATTGTAAAAGTAACTCCAGTTGGTTTCCTTTGTTATTATTTTGCCAATTTTTTACCAAAGCATGTAGCAGTAATTCTTTTAGAGTTGTGTTTGTTGATTTTGTCTTAAAAATGGATTATTGAAATAAACTTATTATTCATTATACTTCGTAGTATTTATTTGTCATGTTTAGTGTGGTTTTACAAAACAATTCATTAATTTAGCAACTTAAAATATGATTTGACTCCAAATTTCGAACCTTGACCATCATCTTTTGTTGTAATACAGAAACAATAACCAGTACATTTGGAGATTCTTTGATATAATAATGATGAATTACACAAAATAAACAAATAACATTGGGTACAAAGAACATTATTTTATATTTGAACTAAAAACATATACTTTGTTATTCCAGATATCTATGAACTTTAATTTTCTCTTTTATGATGGGTGTATAATATCTTTTTTTTAACTTTGAAAAAAGAAAAAATTTAAATTGTACCAAAAAATAATTTTTAATAAAATCTAAGATTTTAAGAAGTATGAACAAAATAAAAATATATAGAACTTTTTTTCTTATTGTTGTAAATTTCAAAAAGTTGTTATTTTATAAGTTTTACTCATTTTTTTTGCAAATTATTAGTATTTAACAAGAAAAAGGGTTGGATATGGCTTAATTATAATGTACATTGGTAGGGTCAAATTGGTTATAAATACCGATCCTTATTGTTATGTGTAAATAGAGTTTTGCTATTTTATGTTAATGTAATTGTATTCATAAAATGTAGGATGAATGGAGATTAAAGGACTAAAGGGTAGCATGAATGGCTACAATTTGCATGAAGCATAATGTTATTTTTACGAATATTTTAGTAAATTTTACTTTCTCATAACGGATAAATACTCTTTTCTTTTTATTGTTACTTTTTGTTACAACTGATTAATTATTACTTAAATTTTACAAAGATACTCAAAAAGCGCGCCCGTCCATCGAACGGGCTTTGCAACTAATATATATATATATATATATATATATATATATATATATATATATATATATATATATATAAAGAGAGAGAGAGAGGAGGGTTATTGTAAGAGATATTTTAAAGTTAGTAAAATAAGAACCAACTCATACCGTTGGATCTTTTGATTTTTATGAGATTAAGTCAACATTAAATGAGAGACATTATTTTAATTAAATAGAGTTTCAAGGATATTTTGGGAAACTCAACTCACATATTTTAATTTAAATTTTTCCACATTTTCCCGACTACTGTTTGTAAAAAAATTTCCTGCCTAAATTATGTTTGTCAAAAATCCTAGTACACATCATTAAAATATGACATGTACAATCAGCGTCATATAAACAATATCTGATACACACTATAGTCATTAAAATAACACGACAAATAGCTTAAACGAATACATTCACTGAAAATTATCCCAAATGATATAAAATTATCTCATGATTTGATACATTCTTTAAAAAAGATAAAACAATTATAAGTACTGGTCCAACATGGTACGTCATTTTGAACTAGGTACATCATTCCTTCAAAAAGATAAAAAAAACTTATCAATACACATGGTACAATTATCTCATGATATATACTGGTGCAACATGGTACCTCATTTCGAACACAACAAATGTGCCGTTTAACTCATCCCGAAAATAATTGATGCACCATGATACGTCATGTCAGAAATAACTGGTAAGTCGTGGTACATCGTATAAAAAATAATTGATGCATCTTGATACATCGTCCCGAAAATAACTGCTGCAGCATGATACGTCGTATAAAAAATAACCGATGTATCGTAGTACATCATCTCGAAAATACCCGATGCACCATGGTGTGTCATCTCAAATTTATTTGCAACGTCGCATTAAGCTAATCTCAAAAAATTTATAGCTAAGACATCCTGGAAAATAAGATTACAAAGTTATTAGTTACATTATTATTGTATATAAAATATAAATTAATTGATGTTCAGTTGTTCACAATAAGATTGAATCAACTTATTGTACAAACGTGTACACCATCATTATATAAACCAATGAAATCAACTGAATATTAATCATAAAAAACCTTATCACGAAATCTTTCAAATATTATTTAACCACATTACCTATCTTTATTAAGAAAAGCATAAACTAACCTATTTTACTGATAATGGGTAAACTATTATATGCAACCATTAAACACTTTATCAAATCGTTCCTAAAAACTAAAATGTAACCAACCGAATCATAAGACAGAAACAGATCGAAACAAAACAGACCGGGTATGTCCATCGGTTGAGTTGTTTTGGTTATGTGGATTTGGGGCTATTGAGAAGAGATGCAACGACATCGATTACGGAGATGATTGTAAGTCGAAACCAATAGACGTCCTGCTTGCTCGCTGCACAAAAAAAACTACTCAAGACCTTGAGTTATAAAAAATAACAGGATTTGGATGGTGTTGTTTTGGGAAGATTAACTTTTTTATTTTATACTCGTAGATGAAGATGCTAGTGGTTTTTGAGAAAGAGAATATTACAGATCTACTTTTTAGGTGGTTAGAGGCTATTTTGTGGTGAAAGAAACAAATGTAATGTTAATAGAATAATAACATTCCTGAAATACCCTTTTAGCTTTATTTTTTATTTAAATTAATTTTGCTTTGTGTATTAAATTAATTGACACTTGTTTAGTTTTTATTGGGTTCTTATTTTAATAATTTTAAAAAGTTCTTATTTGATCTCAATTCTATATATATATATAGAGAGAGTAAGGATCCAGTGAGAAGAAACTTAAAATAAGAAGTGGTGAGAAGAAACTAAAACCACACATTTGAGATGCAACGACCCGCATTAGATGCATTTATATTCATGTAGATGCACCATCTTGAGTTTCGAAAGTTAATTTGATATGTAGATGGTGCAAATTGATTTTCATGATTTTTGGCACGTGCAGAGGAACAAAAATATAGACAAATCATAAAATGCATCTAATATACGTATATACATCTAATAAAAAACTATACAACACGTTATGATGCATTACAATGCATCTAAGATTATAAAGATGCGTCTAATTTATGTGGATGCATCTCGAATATGCGGTTATAGTTTCTTCTTATCCTTCTTATTTTAAGGTTTCTTCTCATTTGATCCTAACTCTATATATATATATATATATATATATATATATATATATATATATATATATATATATATATATATATATATATATATATATATATATATATATATATATATATATATATATATATATATATATATATATATATAGGGGGGACTTTATTTACAGAACCCGTCTTAATGACAGAACTTGCAGAACCCATCTTAATGAAGGCAAACATGTATGTCTGAAGGATCACATGTATGTTTCTGAAAACGTACATGTAAGTTTTTGGATCGGTGCACATACATGCACGTGCGCTTTAAAAAATGTATATTTTTGAATGTGTGCACATACATGTATGCACGCCCTCAAACATGTATGTTTTTGGATATATTTTTTCAATTTTATTTAATTTTATTTAATTTTGACAAAAAAAACTTCAATTATGCTTCACGAATACAATATTCTCTAAAAACATACATGTACTCCTTTAGACATACATGTTTGCCTTGAAAAACAAGAGTTCTGCAAGTTCTGTCACTAAGATGGGTTCTGTAAATAAAGTTATATATATATATATATATATATATATATATATATATATATATATATATATATATATATATATATATATATATATATATATATATATATATATATATATATATATATATATATATATATATATATATATATATATATATATATATATATATATATATATATATATATATATATATAGAATTGAGATCAAATAAGAACTTTTTAAAATTATTAAAATAAGAACCCAATAAAAACTAAACAAGTACCACGACTTACCAGTTATTTTTTTTATACGATACATCAGTTATTTTTTATACGACGTATCATGCTGCAGCAGTTATTTTCGGGACGATGTATCAAGATGCATCAATTATTTTTTATACGATGTACCACGACTTACCAGTTATTTCTGACATGACGTATCATGGTGCATCAATTATTTTCGGGATGAGTTAAACGGCACATTTGTTGTGTTCGAAATGAGGTACCATGTTGCACCAGTATATATCATGAGATAATTGTACCATGTGTATTGATAAGTTTTTTTTTTATCTTTTTGAAGGAATGATGTACCTAGTTTAAAATGACGTACCATGTTGGACCAGTACTTATAATTCTTTTATCTTTTTTAAAGAATGTATCAAATCATGAGATAATTTTATATCATTTGGGATAATTTTCAGTGAATGTATTCGTTTAAGCTATTTGTCGTGTTATTTTAATGACTATAGTGTGTATCAGATATTGTTTATATGACGCTGATTGTACATGTCATATTTTAATGATGTGTACTAGGATTTTTGACAAACATAATTTAGGCAGGAAATTTTTTTACAAACAGTAGTCGGGAAAATGTGGAAAATTTAAATTAAAACATGTGAGTTGAGTTTCCCAAAATATCCTTGAAACTCTATTTAATTAAAATAATGTCTCTCATTTAATGTTCACTTAATCTCATAAAAATCAAAAGATCCAACGGTATGAGTTGGTTCTTATTTTACTAACTTTAAAATATCTCTTACAATAACCCTCCTCTATATATATATATATATATATATATATATATATATATATATATATATATATATATATATATATATATATATATATATATATATATATATATATATATATATATATATATATATATATATATATATATATTTATACTAGTTGCAAAACCCGTCCGATGGACGGGTATGATTTTTGATTGTCGTTTACATTTTTTTGTTTACCTTTTTATTGAGATTCATATTTATTTTGTAACTATACTTTTTTATAAATATATCATCCATTAATATGAATTGTATCTCGACTAATGTAAGCTATTTATCATAGTTGATACTAAACTTATGAAGTTTTTAAGTTATTACTTATATGTTTGATTAAAGTCTTTTTTGTAAGTCAGGTTAGTGTGGTTTTTTTAGTTATTTTTATCAATTTATTAATTGTGTGTCTACGTTGAAAGTGATTGTTTAATAAAATCAAGTCATATCAAACATGTATTTGTAAAATTCATGATGTCAAAAGGTATTATCAAATAACTTATGTAAGGTTTGTTGTTTCTTACACAATTTTCACCTTTCTTATTGTCGTTTTACGTTATCATTAACGTTATTTTTATGTGTTTGTGGTGTTGGAGATTCATGTATATGATTCAAAGCATATAATTGAAATGAAGATAACAGCTTATTGTATGAACTTTTTCATCGAGTATGTGTTTGAAGATGATTTTATTACAGATTGCTATGAGACGGTCAATCTTCTTCAGCCATTGATAATATTATTTTTTTTCATATGTTTCATACACTCTTATCGTTTACAAAAGATCAAGTTAAATTAGATAAGTTTAAATGTTCACACATGCTTATTACATCATTCGTCCCAAATTAATAAGTCACGTTTTTATTTTGGTATGTCCTAGTTTAATTATACTCCACTAACAATTGAAAGGACAGTTTAGTCAATTTTACCGTATTACCTTTGTTTAAAACTAATATTTCAAAATCTTAAGAAAATTTTAATTGATTAGCTAAGGGTAAAATTATCTTTCAACCAAAAAATAAGAAAGAGAAAGTAATAATATATGAACTATTAAACTGTGTGTTTTTTGTCGGAGGACAATAGATTTGAGACGGAAAGAGTAAATGCATTATTATCAAATAAAGTTGTCAAAAATAGTAGACATACTAGGGTGAATTGAGCGTGTGGCAAATGAATATTAGCATAATGTAATTAAGATAGTGATATTTTTTTTTTACTTTTGGTGTCCCAATCAACATTAATACTTAAGAAAATAAAGTAAGTATCGTTTGAAACCCTTATTTCTAAATATTTGTTGCACACATATCGAGCCTATTAGTTAAGTGAATATGCAGTGCAATTGTTTTCCTAATACTTACCTACTAACGTGTTAGTGATGATGGGTCCGGGTTCTCTTGGTCATGTTCTTGTTGGATAAATGTTCTTTCTCATTGCGACGTCTCTTCTAAACTTGTCTTCTAACGCAAATATCTGTATTTTTCTTATGTCAGTGATGTCACAGCTTGCACTTGACGTGATCATTAGCATTATAAAGAACAAACATTACTCTGCAAATCGATTTCAGACCTCCCAAATGTGGTGTAATGCTTGAATGAATCTCAATACTTAGTACTACTCAGTACTCACAAACATGAACCTATTTATATGGGTCATAAAGATGTTAACTTTTAAGGCTGCAAAGCATCTTATAACATCAAATTTGTCAGTTTACACATATTTCTAATTTACGTAGTTGCCTGGCACGCCTGATGAGTGAGCTTGTTTTATGAATATTGTTTATAAAAAATTAGGTAAATATAAATTAATTATAAACATACAAATTATTTACTTAATGCGTGAACAGCCAAAAAATGAGTATTTAATGGATATGTGAAAATTAATGTTCTTAAAATATCCACAAGAACATAATATACGTTATTTTGAGATAACAAACATATTAGCTGTCAAGGTACTACGTTGTTGTACATAACAAGGTAAAAAGCCCGCGCTTCGCCGCGGGTTGTATGCTATTGGATATGTTACATGCACTCGCAACAAAAGTACTGGAGGGTTTACATTTCAAGTAATAAAAAAGACCTTAAACAAAGCCACTTTGAATTGTTGCAAATAATCAATCACTTTGAATGGTTACAATCTGTGGAAACGCTATGTAACCTCAACCAAGCTGTTACAACATCTCTTCATTTGGTGATATTTTCAATTAAGCAAATTGAGCCATCAAATTATGTACACCTTAAACACCATTGTCGTAAATGTTTGGGTAATTGAGCATCTCATGAATGACACACTAAGATTGAACTTCAAATACATTAAAAATGCATTTTGATTTCTTCATTCTTAATAAGTTGTTACTTTAACAACAAATACATTCAGAAGGCCATGCATATCTCGAAGTTATCGAATATTGTGTAGGTGTGCAAGTACCGTTTTAAGGGGTAAAAAAACATCCTTGGTTGAGACTTTAGATTATGTTGTGGTTTTCGTTCCACGCTTAATGCATTCTTGGTTGAAGTTCTAGTGTGTCATGTTATGTATCATGCGCCCTCCTTCTAAGACCTTCATGGTTATTGTAATGGAGCTATGTAAGTAAACGCATGCGCCCATGTTCATTGGCTCTTACTTTTGATTTTGAATGTCTAGGAACTAAAATATGAGGTTTGCTAGAACCACAAAAGGTTTACAAAGAAATATCCACAAAATGAGGTGGCATGCATGTTGTACCAAATCACATTTCACTATATTTTCTCTTTCTTATTTCAATCTTCAATATTCATTTGACACCTAATTTTGTAGATATCTTTTTGTGTATCTTTTGTGGTTCTAGCAAAACTCCTAAAATATAGTGATACCTCCAATGTCATCCAACGATATGCTCCACTTTCTGCAGTCATTACTCCAGATTGCCAATAAGTTGTATGTGTTATATTATTGTAGCATCTTGCAAAAAAGTGGAAAATGTAGCGTTGGCATTATTAATTCGTAATCTGTACATGTAGTTTTTTTCTCAATAAATGAACTGGACTACCTGTTTTTGAAAATCATTGCTTCCCTTTTTGAAAACCATTGCTTCCCTTTGGGCATTGATATGTTTTGTCGTAACACATAAACACGAAATCCGATTTTCAATGGGTGAATGGTCCCTTGAGCATATACAGTTAAGGTACGGTTACATACTGGATTTTCTTTAATTGCAAGTTTCATTAAAGGCTAAAGCTGAAAATTTTACCATCAATTGTATCCAATACACTATACCATCAGCAAAGAAAATACTGCTTTCATTTCCATAATGACCCTCTTTTCCTTAATAGCACCAACTTCCTAACATTGAATTTGTTCAACATGGTGATTCTAGATATTCTGCCTTAACACGACCAAAACTTGTATCTGTTAAAAGTATCGATTCAATCTTGTGTTAGCTTTGTTTAGTATATTTAGCCTAGAATTGTGATATAAA
Organism: Glebionis coronaria; assembly: GCA_025667525.1. Lineage (NCBI taxonomy): Eukaryota > Viridiplantae > Streptophyta > Magnoliopsida > Asterales > Asteraceae > Glebionis > Glebionis coronaria. Next base: position 68,063 of record JANFOE010002957.1, read on the forward strand.
GTAATAGTGTGCTTATGTTTCTATCTAAATGATATTTAGTTAACCCCATTTATGTTTTCATAAAAATGATATTTAGTTAACCCGTGTATGTTTTCCTAGAATTATGTAAAATAAGTCATAGCAAACTATAAATTTATGATAAGTCTTTTATAGGTCACAAACTGAGTAGGTGTTTGATTGAAATTGTTTATTGAAGCGCTCAGTACGGTTTTCTTAAAACATAAACACAATTCTTAGTCTTTGGATAATCAAGCTTCTCTGCTTATACTTCAAAATAAATAAGTAGATACCAACTTATGTGGGACTACTTAATTAATCAAATTCCACTAAGTACAGGCTTGATTAACTATGCTAATTGCATGGTGGCCATTTATTATCACTTTTGATTATGGGATTCGTTTGTTGAGCTTAGGTTGGTGTGATAATATATTGCTGAATGAGCTATAAAGTGTACTTTGTTAGTGTATAAGCATTCAGCCATGGCATTGTCATATTCACAAACCATATGAAAACATCTGGCAATATGTCTAGATGTTTAAGCTTGCAATAATTCGTTTACCTATTCCATCATATTGCGGACTGGCAAGGCTGGTTTAGGTGAACCATAAACAGGGATTGCACTCTGCACTCCCCGAATATTGGGGTTTTGGATCGACCAGCTGTAGTGCCTCCTGCGTATGCTAATTCACGTAAGCCTGTATTCGACCAAAGAGGATAAGAACTTCTAAGCAATCCCAAACAATCTATTCTTTTAAATAATTAATTATTGATCATTTATAACTAATATAATTGCAAACTAACCTGTACATAATTGTAGAGACGCCCTTTAGAATGAAGCAAGTAGAAGATGAGAAAAGTAGTTCTTTTAAACTCGATACGAACCAACCAATTACTATCCCAGGACATTCTGCAAACAAAAACAAAATTCATCCGTCAACCATAAAACGACACACGAAACTTTAAACATAGTAAATCAGCTAAGGGGCTGATAATATTACTTAGGGAACCATAACCCCTCAAATATTATTAGCCAATAAACAAAATAGATGGCATAACCATTAATTAATTTTTATGGTTAAGGTTTAAACCGAAAAATCAAACATTGAAAAAAATGTAAAAAAATAGAAAATGAATTCAAATAACACACCTCAGTAGATGAAATCATCAAATAGTTTGGGTGTTGATCAGAATCCAGATTTTTTATTCAGCCATCCACCATTGATGTTTTTTTATGTGATAAACGTGTCTGTCTATTTCATTGTGTAGTTTGTTAAGAGGTGGACCTGTATGATAGATTTAGTTGTGGCACGTGCTTGAGGCAGTGGGGCGCACCGTTATGCAATATGCAGACCTAGACACACAATTCCAAACAAACTGTTCTGAAAATAAGTTACATTGATTTCAGTCACTTCCCTAATCACTTGTAAAGGAGGAGACTTCCTAGTTTTTCAAAAATACCAAAAGGTGAGAAAGTATGCACAAATTAAACAAAATTTTGTACCTTTATCCTATGAAGTAGGTTTTACTAATATCGTCCGCTTCTCAACTACAACAACAACCACGACAGATGTGTTTAAGACATGTTGCCCTGCACCACGTGGAAAAAATCATGTATCGAGCAAAATGTTAGCTCACAGTTGCCAGCCTACTACATATTAGTAAACTGGTATTTTCCTTGAGTTGTATTAAAAAGGCTGTATCATATATGGTGTAAAAAATTCTAAAAAATTCAATAAAGATCGGATTATTACCTATAAAAGGCGGCGATAGATAAAGTTTTGATACTGGTTTCTGTTCCCTAGCCACCATAACATCAACAACTCCAAACTGAATCATTCTTGTTGCTCACCTAATCAACTTACTCCCCCGACACACACTAAAAAAGCCGCTACATAAAAAACCTACACAACCTAAAAGTCGGCTTGAGACTTGGACCCTATAATAACTAAGTGTCATATTAAAGCTGAATCTACTATTTTACTAAACCTTTAAAACCCAAAAATCTGTCAACCGTGCATTCGTATTCTACAAAAGCTGATGACAACTATAATATGGTTATGTGAATTGGTTATTACTTCCAGAACAAAAAAACTTTTCACGTGGTTCTGATTAAGCGTGTATTGGGTTATTAGTTTGAGAAAGATCTAAAATGAATCCTAAACCATCAAGGAGGTGTTTTTTTCATCTTATACAATGGGCTTATGGCTTATTTGTGTTTGGGCTTATGTTTCAAAAGCTAATTTGTATGCCCTATTTTGAGACATTCCTACTTATATATGTTGCCTAATAGACTTATAACCCCAAAAAGTTCAAAATAAGCCACAAAAAGCAAGCTTACAAAACATAAGCCTAAAGGCAAATAAGCCATAAGCACATTGTAAGAGCGGAAATGAACACCCCCTAAGCAAACTGATTACTTAAAAAGATGCCAAAGATATCTAAAATAACAATCTTAGGAAGTATTGCGGTCTTTGGGCAGTATTTATCCATGTCACTAAAAATAATTATCGGCTCCAAAGAACCATGTTTTCCACAGGTGTACTTTGTCTCACCCATAACGAAACGGTTACACCAAATTACAGTGGATGATCAACTTAAAAGGTGACAACAACCAAACCTAAATCCCTACAATGACTGACGGTTGGTAATCCTAAACTACATTTAGTGAATGAGCACCTATTAGTATTACGAAAAACTACAATCTAATCGGCAAATTTAAATTGCAACAAAGTTAATCAAATCAATGTACCAGATGCACATACATATTATTATCATTGTTATGAAAGTGGTGACACATTAAAGAAGACGAAACTCTAAAATTGAAAAACCCATGGACCACCTTCTGAACAAACCAACCTGAATAAAACTTGTTGTGAGAGAACACTCTTGACTAGGGCTGAGCACGGCAGACCCAAAACCGACCTGGACCGGAAAACCGGACCGGACCGGACCGAACCGAACCGGACCAAGCAATTTCGGTCCGGTCCTCGGTCCATGGTTTTGGACGAATTCGGTCCTCGGTCCGGTCGGTCCGGTCCAGCCCGGTTCGGTCTTACCAAAATTACGTCAAATATGTCTAATAGGACCGGACCGGACCAACCCGGACCGGACCGGACTATTTCGGTCCGGTCTCGGTCTGGGGTTTCGGACCATTTCGGTCCTCGGTCCGGTCCGGTCTTGGCCGGTCCGGTCCGGTCCCGGACCGATGCTCAGCCCTACTCTTGACTCAATGAATTGAATATATTATACACCCTAATAATTAATAAGAATATGAATACTAATATCAAATTAAATTAGACAAAAAAACATACCTGGGTTTTTATTGTAAAACTTGCCGAATCTAAAAACATTTGTCCATCATCAACAACTACAAAAAAGAAACTCAAAATGAAACCCCGAGATAAAACCCAAAATTTGAGAAATTAATCAACATCAAGTGTGACAATATCAAATCGTGGCATTTATTTAGGGATGTTGCTTTTAACTGATAATAAAGATCCAAAGATTTTATTCAGCCATCCACCATTGATTTTTTTATGTGATATGAATCTTCGGGATGATGTGAGATGTGTGTGTTGAGATTAAGGGGATGAGACACGTTTGTGGGATACGTGTTACATATCAGATTTGGGATTTGTATACTCCGGCGAGTGAGGCAGGTTATAGTCTCAGTCAGGAAGAAAGCAATTGTTAATAGTAAAAGTGTGTGAGTATGGCGCGTGAAGAAGTGAGGTTGTGAGATACGGGGAAACGTGAGTTAACGTGAGAAAGTATGAGATTCTTTTTTTAATAATATACTGGTGTATATATAAGATGTATAATATACATTATTTTGAGATAACAAACATATTAGTTGTCAAGGTACTACGTTGTTGTTCTCCCACGATCCTGTAGTTCCCTGCACAAGAAACAGAAAGTTCTACTTGAACTCATGTAGTATAGAAACCGGTATTCTAGGAGTTAATTATTATGTGCTTTGAATATGTACACATAAAGTTTTCATGTTGAACTAACTTGTTTCAAACGTGAGCAAACATGTCTCTGTCTATCTTGTTTTCTTTGTTTATCTTGTGACGTTAACGGAACCCATTTTTTATACATTAGTCTATCTTTACATATGTCCATCAAGTATTAACACAACCATATTTTAGTCACTCACGTAGTCACGTCACGTGACTACGTGAGTGACTAAAATATGGTTGTCGGGTCAAGTCGGGTTGGTCGGGTTCGGGTCAACTCGGGTCGGGTCAAATCGGGTCAAGGGTAAAAATATATAACCCGAACCCAAGCCTAATTAAAACTCGGGTCAATTCGGGTCAACCCGAATTGATCCGAATACGTTTTTTGACCCGCGTGACCCGACCCGAATATGATTATTCGGGTTCGGGTTCGGGTCGGGTTCGGGTCGGGTCAACTTTTTTGACACCCCTAGTCACGTGTACAATATTGGTATGACTTGAAAAAGCAGAACTGAGAAAGAGTGATGGCAATTTATTCAAGTTGCCTTAAGCTCAAATAAGGTTAGATTTCAAAACTGAATTTTGTAAATCTTTAAGTTTATCTAGTATTTCTTAGAACGTGCTATAAGTTCATCCCCATCAAGCAAATCAAGTTTCAGTCAATTATCTTTTTCATATATAGCATTACTAATTACTGAAGTTCTTATTCGGAAGCAGCTTATAAGTATTTATACATTTTAAACATATTACTAAATGTATACATACATACTTATATAGCATCAAGTGCTGATACATATGAATCATCTCGTGATTGAGCTTTTATGACAAGATCATACATCATATCTATAACTTTGGGCACTGCAACCAACTTTCTTTCAGAAATTGCGTCCATAACAGTATTAGCAAAGTTTTGGATCCTTTGAGCCGTTCTTACACATGTGCCACCCAATTTATTGATTGACCAAGTGTCACCCTTGACCAAATTTCACAATTATGTTTTCGGACGTTTTGGCCCGACTAATCCACCGGCTTCACAATAACATAATTCTTACTGAAAATAAGAAATTTATTAGGGGATAAGCTAACCTTGATGATACAGAGATTGCAGGCTCATCAGCTCGAGCTGGAGTTGCATCCGCTTAAGCTCAACTTTTATATAAATTTCATCAGCATGGTTTCCTTTAAATAGCATATTTAACCGAGTTCTATGGTTATTCGAGACAAAGCAAACATCCCATAACTCTATTATGGTCCCCCTCTGTTCCCTAAAAGTTATTGGCGATTGAACTGGGAAAGCATATGCTTTCCCTAAAAGTTATTGGCGATGAACGCTCTTGATGAACTCTCGTGTAACTTCATATTCTAAAATAAATAACATTTCTGTCTTTCTATAAATATTTATCTAACTTGAAATCAGCAGCAACTATAATGATAAGTTGATCAATTACCTGGAGTCGCACCCAAAATAGAATTGAAAGGTGTACCTATCATTTTCATTTGCCGTCTAACTGTATCCAATGGGTAGCACGCAAGCGTGTCAAGGCTAGCTGCCACAAACGCTGTGAACATTGATGCTTCAGGTCTGTTCTGTAGCTTTCCTGGCAACTTTTTTACCCGGATATATTGGTAAAACATTCATTTTACCATATATCAAACGTAAATGGTATAAAACAGAAAGTTGATATGCTCACAAGGCAAGAACGCAAAAGTTAACAGTTATGTATTGGGCTATTCCGATAAGAGAAGGTCCAAGACCCTTATAGAAAGATTCTAATTCTTCCTTTTTTAGCATCTTTAAACAAACCTGAAACCATAGTAACACCCAACTTAAAAAATTGTGAACATTGAGTTTTTTGACATAAGTAATGTTTAGAATATGAATGTCACGCACATCTGTCATTGTTTTATCACATAAATAAACCTTAATATTAATATTGGGTATATGGTCTAACAGATGCCAATTGAGCAAAATAAAAAAAAAAACTTACTTTCTTATCATAATAACTTGCATTTTCTGAGTGATCAAGGCTATCTGTTTTATTTTCAGAGTACTTGCTTATCCACTAAGATGATGGTACAAGAAATTCTGAATACCAACTAAAATTCAATACCAAACACTCCTTTATATAAAAGCTTTGGTTCAAATCATGTTATTGGTTTCCTACATGCATACAAAATCAACTGACCATGTTATTGGTTCAAACCATGTTATTGGTTTCCTACATAGATACCCTTGGTTTCCTACATCCACACGTTTTAAGTTCGATATGTCAATATCGACCAACCTAGGTATGAATGGGTCATTGTGGTTATGTTGATAGTTGTATCCTTTAACGGTGAAACAGGAAAAACTAAAATTTAGCTAACAAAAGATATTACGGGTCAAAAATCATACACTCCTAAGTAGGATTATCGTTTCTATTAATTGTATTGCATGTAATATTCTTATAATTGGACAATAGTGTCGAGCTCAACCTAACCTGGTGTGATCCTTTTTAAATCATTTATCATTAACCATCCCCACAACAATAATTTCACCAAGAGTGGGAGCATGTGCAGCTAGCACCTCACAACTGGAACGACATCTTCATCACTGCAAAACCACTAAAACGATTTAATTACTTGAATACTCAAATAAAAAAGAATAAAAATAGTCACTAAAATGTAGTTGTTTTAAGCAACGTGCAGAATTAGTATTGTAGAGATAGAAGTCATTTACGTACCCAGACATGTTTTTTGATAGTCAAATCTTATGTTCAAACTGCATCAGAGAGAGCATTATAGCAGATAAGTAAACAAAGTTAAAAGAACTTCATATATGAACCACTCTACTTGCAACTTGATAGGTGTGAGTTTCTATTCAGTTGCATAAAAATTAAAGTATACTTCAATAGATGAAACATGAGTGAGTCCATCTCCTATGTGCATTGGGTATAAAGATTTGACCCTCACAGGTTTGTGACCAGCTCACATCAGGACGGATTAAAACTAAAAAGAGGTTGTTGATTGATATATTATAAATTAGTCTTATGTGTAAACCTCCATCAAAGTTATAATTATATACATTCGATAAAATTAACATTCCTTCCTTTTGGAAAAGTCTTTCACGATTTCACCCATTTTTGTGATAAAAATGTTCACAAAGATTATGTCTAATTAAGAATTAGAGTTTCAAAAACAATAGGATGCCTTACGTGATGAGATGCTCGGTGAAAATCCTTCCTAGTCAAGAAACCTTACGTGATGAGCTGGTCGTATATCACCATATGCAACCATAGATAACACAAAAACCGTTGCTGGTATTTTCCACTTGATTTGAAATCATATTGAGAAAACTCCAATCATATCATCTACATAATGTGAAACACCACAACGAATAAGTAAATAAACAGAAACAAAATATTTTTTAACCTCAAGATATTGCCTAAATCACATCATGTAAGTCCAATAAAATGCGTTAAAGCCTACAATGTACAAATCCAGGAAGAGACAGGAACTCATAGAAGAAGGTTATAGAATGCATGGCATTGTTTTTCAAGGAGTACCTTTCTTGAAAGCATTAGTTACTAACAAAAGCAATAGCAAAAAAAATATGTAATTCAGCCCCAGATGTAAATTGAAGTGTGTTACATTTTATCTCACAGCATCACAGTTTTACTGTGTCTAATAGGTCGTCAAAATGCTTACAACCTTTAGTTGAAGAAATTAGACCAAAGTTTTCAATAATATAGTTTCCCGCAATCATACTATATTGATTAATTTATTAAGTTTTCAATTACTATTAGTTACTATATCTGTTTTAAACTAATCATTCCTAAAGCATTGATGCATACCCAATATCAGGAGAAATAGTTTATCTACATGATTTCTATAAAATCACATATTCCATATGGGGTTAATCAGAGTTTCAACTATCAAATGTAATGGATTGAGTAGAAGTCTGTTCGGTTGTGACGACGAACCTTCATTCTCCCAATCTAGTAGGTGTTAGAACATATCATACAGTGTGTGTATACCAGCTCACACTCTAAAATCTGAATCTCAAGGGGCATCCAATTCTATTTAGGATTGTAATGTATGTTAATGTAATCCTGTTTTACTGATTGTTTATGTTTCTCATACTACAATATTCGAAGGATCAACATAGATATGAATATATATATTAAGTAAGAACATACTCCGTAATCTGTTTGGTATAAAATAACAGCCTAAAGAGTAGTAAGCCATGGCGCTTTCTATCCAGGTGGGACAATACCTATTTCTTGAAAAAAAAAAGTACTGAATGAGTACCTTATTATCAAAGCATGTTTGCGCACTGCCAGATACCACCTGGTTAATTGAAATTTTGTGAGGATTAAGAAGACTGTATGTTAAGAATCTATAATAAATCCAAACACCCATAAGCATACAAAAGACAGTAAACGCAAATCCCAAACACCCATAACTTAATTAAAAGCGCCAAACTCTATACAGTGCTACTTAATGACTTGATCTAGAACAGGATTGGACTGCAAAACAAAAGTAGTAAATGGAGGAAACCTAAATCAACCTGATCTATTAATGAAGCAAGGATGCACGTCAGTCAGTAAGGATGTGGACTTAGATCCCCAAGTGCTGCTCTTTTGTATTAACCCATCATATGTTTGTCATATAAATGAGAGGTTCTTTTAAATGGATTTATGGGTAACAAAATATTCACCATCGAAGACCCATATCGTATACTATATAGTAGTAAAGAATGCTGTGGAACTTAAAACATGCCAAACGCCCAATTTCACGCAATGCTTCTACCCATCGTGGAGTAGTCTCCCAACATACTGACATTGTACCTCATTCTCTGAAGTATTCACCAGTGGTAATTACTTAATATAAATAAAATGCGATTCAATGAGAAATTTGGTATCCTGGAAGACTATTGAACAATTTAAGAAAAGGATATACAAAGTGGTAGTACCCGTCTAGATTGAAGCCTCACAAGTAGGCCGTTTTATTGATAAAATGCATATTTTAAAACAGGATTTGCAACCTGAGCTGTCATCCCATCACCAGATTTCTCATACTTCCTTAAGCATTCTTGGAATGAGAGTATCTACAATGATATAGATAATAGATGAATGTAGAGTTAACCTCGAGATCTGATTCGCCACAACCGAGTTCTTTAGGGTGAATCATGGGAGCAGTCATGCTGAAAACAAAAATAATAATTTTAATAATAGAAGTTAAATGCTTGTATAGACCCATTACCTAATCCGATCCATTTTACCACAATAAATAAAACGGTCGGAATCATAAAGTACGTTGAATAGAAAAAAAGGTTCAAAGTACGAACCTTGAACATGATGACATTGATAATGGTACAGCTTTCTCATCAAAGGCACAAAAAAAGTATTTCCAGATACCAAGGTCCTGAAAAAAAAGAATTTGAAAGTGAACATATGACGAAAAGCATATTCATGTAGGGTAATTTTATCTTTCTTGCTTGCCTTAGAAATTGGCTTCACTAACTCACCACGAGTGCGCAACCACCTTTGAGTAAAATGTTGAGCTGACTGTGAATTCGATTGGTTGTCATCTGCCACCCCCTTTGCAATGATTGGGAGCGGATTCAGTAGACCCACAAATGTCTGCAAATACCGCTTAAAAAGGAACAGGAAACCATTTTAAAACACAACAACTAAATGCATACTACAAAAATTCTAACAGGTTTGAATTAGTGTAGTATCCTGTATATTGTGTGTTTGGATTTGCTTACTGGAAACACTAATGCTCATTAAGATAAAAGAGGAGCAATTATTTTGATAATGTTTTATATAGTTTATGCTCCAAGCAGAACCCCGTAATCCAGAAACTGTATATTTTAACCTTCTTGTTTCGCCTTTAAATAAGCATATGTTCATGACCAGTTTACTTGTATCGACAAGTTTAAGCTATTTATCTGCTATATACTACGTAATACTGCAATAAACAGTTTTGATGAGCAGACTCAACAATTTGAGAAGACTTATTTTTAAGGTTTAAAATCCTGAACAAACCCAATGATCTAATTCTTGTGTGTAAACTTACTTGATGAAGCTTCTTATGACATAGATCTCTGTTGTTGCGATAGTTTCTACTGATTGCTGAAACACAACTAATGACTCTGGAGAAACTGCATATTCATAATCAGACCACTCGGCAATTTATGATCATATTTCTTCCATACATATTTCTTCTCTTCATATAGAAATGTAATGTGTCTTCTATATCTATATGTAACTACAAAATTTCACAATTGTAACCTTATTATCAGTAGCCTAACAATACTCAAACTTGATATATTTCGCTATAGTATGTAGAACTACAAAAACAAAAATAGGTAAGTAACGTAATGATTCATAACCGTACTGAATATTTATGACAATTATACAGCAGATCTCGGCTAGCGGCATTCAACACACTCAACAGAGCCTACACCTTTTCCCAATTGTCCAAACAAATACCGAAGCCAATCATGATGCTCTGACTGAAAGGTCCATCCTATGCCAAATGTTTAATATCCAGAGCTAATAGAGCTTATAGGACTAATTGACAATATATTCAAAAAACCAATGAAAAGGCTGATTCAAATTTAAGCGAATTTCAAGAAAAGTAAGGAATTAACAAAAAAACTATCCAGCAAGCATTATGATTTTCATTTGCAAAGTAGTTTAAATGAGCATCTAGAAAACAAATTTTCCGCCTACCAATTTCTTAACCGGAGAGGGGAATAGAAAACATATTACCTGAGTATGAGCCCTCGAATGCATTGTTGTTGATCACTTCAACAACATACTTAGTGTTCTTAAGAAATCACCTAAACAACTTACTCCAAGCCTTCATATAAGCTTTTTTTGTCAACCTTTTTTACCCATTAACTGAATAAGCTCAATCCTAAGAAAATAGGTGAAATTGTCACCTCGGTTTGTGTAGGTTGCTTTAAATGCTCTTTCCTTACGGTTTCGGAAGCTATGTAGCAAAGAATCTTGGAAGCAAAGAATCTTGGAGCCTGTTAGTGGATTTGATCAAAGCCTAAAAAAAACACTTCAATCTTGGAAGCACCTCAGAAATCTCCTTAACTCAATTGATCGACCCCTGTGATTATCGAATAAATGATTAGTCAATTTTGGGGGAAAAAAGAAATTGTTAAACTAATTAAAGAACATAAACTATTAAATAAAGATACCTCACGCAAAGAGTATGATTTGTTGTGTTGAGAAAAGCTTAAAACTGATGATGAGACTCGATTGGTGCATTATCATTAACTACGGGATTGATGATATAATTTAGGTATCCCGTAATCTACTATAATAAAAATCTCAAAATTTTGAAATTAATCATAAGGTTTAATAAATTGATTGGAAAAAATTAATTTAAAGGGGAAATTAAATTCGAAAATACCTGATAATAAACCTCCTAATTTGGTTGGTTTATAGTTGTAAGTGATTTTGTGTGAGGTTATCTGTGTTTGTTTACCTGGTGTTGTGATTAGGTCGATCAAAACCATGGTTATTACTCAGTGAACGAACGAATGGTAAGGTTTTAATATGTTTATCGGGCATCACAAACATAAATTAATATGAACATCACACATATCTTAAAGAACCCTGAACATTAGAATAGAAACCGCAAAACCGCAAAACCGCAAAAAACCACACCGCAGAAACCGCACCACTACAAAAACCGGTGGAGCGGTTTTAAGAAAAAAGAAAAACCACAAATGCGGTGCGGTTACGGATTTACCCATAAAACCGCACCACAAAATACGCACCGCACCGCACACTAATTATATAAAGCTGAAAAACGAAATATCAAATACATAACGTGTGTTATAACAGTTTTAGTGCATATTATCATTAACATTCTAAGTAATGTGTGTGTTTATATTAGATGTATGCGTTGTTATAACTGAAAATACTTACATTGTGAACAAAAAACCGCCAAAACCCACATTAATAATAAAAATCATAAATAGTGGTGCGGTGCGGTTAAAATCCGCAAACCCGCAAAAACCACAATAACCCGTAAAACCGAAACCGCATAAAACCGCGCGGTGCGGATCCACATTTTTCTAAAAACCGCAATCGCGGATGCGGATTGATTTTTGCCAGAATCCGCACCGCCCCGCACCATGCTCACCCCTAGCGATTAGGGTGTTTTAGGTATTTGAGGACCGGGTTATGAGACAGGAGGGTTTGGGCCAGAAATATTAAGCCCGGAAGAGTACTGACGTGGATTTATCCATTCTTATGTGGCACTCCTCTTACATGTAATGTAAAGATATATATATATCTTTATATTATATATAGGTATAACTATAATTTGATACCACACTTCTAATCCCAGCATATGTGACATGTCAGCTATTAGCCAATAGTATTTTAGAAATCCCTAAAAGATCTCCATTTTCCACGTTTTTGGTTGTTTGAAATCGCAAATTTTTTAAAATCGCGTTTTGGAAACGCTATTTTGTAAAATGCATTTTCAAAATCGCGTTTGAATCGATTTTTTTTAATTATTAAATTTGTATTTTTAAAAAAAAAACTTCAAAGGTGTCAACAACAATATTCGAACAAGGGTCTGGTGGTTTGCAAGTAAACAAGTTGATCAATTAAGCCAACCAAGTTTTTGTGTTTTTTATCCAAAATAAAATTAATAAACTCTAAAAACAAACCTACTTATACATTCATATAATCTTTTCTTTGAATATAAATCTAATAAATATTGTATCTAAAGAAACACAAGTATCAAAAACAGGGTACGCCTCATTCTTCTAAAAACCTAATGATCGTCTTTGTTTTATTTTGTAGGTAAGATTTTTTTTCTCATAACCCTAATTCGTTTTTGTTTAAAGATATGTATTATTTATTTTTTGTGTTTTTACAGGTTATCATCTTCAAACATCTATTCTCAATTTTTTGTTTTTTTGTGGTTTTTATAACTAATGTTTTGCATGTATGTGTAGATCTTCAAAGAAACAATTCAAAAAAGTCTTGTAATCCTATGATTGTTTCTTTCATTTATTAGTATATATCAATAATTTTAATATTTTTGTTTTGTTTTTCAGGCTAAAACACTGAAATCAGGTCACACTTCACGTTCAAGATGATTTAGGTATGTCTTGTGTTTTAAAAAATAGTTTGTTGATTTTCTAGGTAACATTATAGTTTTTTTTTTGCTCTTTGTTTAGGTATTTATTTAGTATAATTCTTTTTATTTGATCTATTCTTTATGGTTTTATTAGTGTCTAATAGTAGTTTTTTCATTAACTATTATGGTTAATGTGTATGGTAGTTACATTGGGTGAATTGTTATTCGTAATCATAACTTTTGGATGCAGCAAGGTGTACCTACAGTGCCTTACAATTGAGGGTAATGTATATGGTGCAGCCTCGCGGATTTGAAAGTACTCCCATGTCTGTCGCTGCCAGTAGTGGATGCTCGACTAAGACCTCCACCTGATGACGGACCGCCACTGGGATGATGTGGTGATGCAACACTACCATCAGCATTTGGAGATATTTCTCTATAACCTAATGATCATATATAGAGAACTGTAATGGATTTGTTTTAACTCTAATACTATGGATTCTATTATATTTATATTTGTTTCCTCTTTATCTAAACATTTAGGTGATCTGTCATCGAGCAAATGTTATATTTTTCTCTGCTCTTTTTAGACGAAGCCATGGGGTAAATGACGGAGACCTCAATATCATGTTACCACCAAAGATTACTAAAAGGGAATTTTTATCAAGATAATGGTATTACACTTGGCAAACATTTTTGTTGTGTTAGGGATCAGCTGTTGTGCTTGCATTAGTAATGCCTAAATATCTATATGGGTCAGGGAATGGCAAGAGATGGTGATCATTGTTAGCATCCTTTTAGTAGGTTATATTAGATACCCGTGTCTAAAAAATTTATTTTTAATAAACATTGCGTTGTTGTTTTTGTCAGGTTTCGGGTTCTGTTTCAAGTAACCAAATCTGACGCAGTAATAAGGTATCCAGGGATTGCATCGGGTAAATTTTCTTCTTATATTCTATAGTTCCTAAATTTTGCGTCTGTCAATAATACTTTCTTCATTTGTTGTTCTAGGCGAGCCACCATCTTATATTGACTTATGTGACTTTGAACAAGGATATTTACAAGGGTAAAGGTTGCAGCCTGCAGCGTGCAAGTATGATATTGACAGTGAGGATGGAAATTGGCTCGATGAGTACAATAAAGAACGAAACATTCTTCCATCTTAAAAGTAAGTTTTAAGCCTGTAGCACTAATAATGACAATTTTTTATGTATTAAAATCTTAATGTTTGTTAGTTAATTGATAGTCTGATATGGTCTCTTTATGTATCCTTAGCTAGGTTGATTACGAGGAAAATGTATTTTTCATGAAAGTGGTCCATTCTAAAATGTCTAAACTGTAAGTTATTTTGTCGAACTCTCTTAGACAATGGCATAAGCCTCTCTTTTGAAGTAGCATGTATATAGTTTATGCAGTCTAATGTTCATACGAAATAGGATACAATATTTTCTTTTTTGTTTCTTCAATTTAGAATACATTAATGTAAATTGTAGGCATAATTTATTCATGAGCACATAGCGTTGGTTTTCCCTCTGGTGAAGCATCTTTTGTTATGGCCTTGTGGTATTTCTGGTTGCTGAACTTCCAGAGCTGGAAATAATTAAAGAAGAGGATGATGTAGAACCAAGATCACACTAGGTCAGTTTCAAGTGTTCCTAGAATTATGCGTTTGGCTTAAATACCAAGACGTTGTGCCAGGCTCAAAGGACACTCCGTCAAAAAGTTTGCTGGTATAGCCTATTCTCATGATGATATTATTTTACACATTTTAAATCTTATTAGTCTGTTAACTATTGTCAAATTCTAAATAATATTTTTTTCAATGTTTAAACAAAATCCAAAAGCTAAAATACTTGAAAAATACATGTATGATCTATTTTAACCAAGTCTTGATCCCGATAATAGGAATTAACTCTACTTGATGTAATGAATGTCTAAAGATTCAAGAAGGTAATTAACTATCATATGTTCTTAACCTTAAAAAAACTATCATATGTTCTTTATAACCTTTCAAGTTTTTATGACTTTAAGCTAACACTTATTAATTAATTTTTCTTTTCAATAATTGCACATAATTTGAATTATACAAGCCTGACTTGGATTCATGGTGCGGAAATGTTTTATTCTTACGTAGCATATCAGTGTCAAAGGTGTTTTGCTATTGATATTTTTGGTTTAAGCTCTTTTTCAAGCATGGTCTGAGGTGTTGCGAAACTTCAAAGTTGCTGTTATTCAAGTTCTATACTGGTTGTGAAGCAAACTATTGAATTTACAGGTAATTATGAAACTCATTAAACATTTGACAAATAATGCTTGCATTTATATGTTCTTTGTAGGTTTTGAGGATTAAGCAAATGAGTGGTCAAAGGTTTGTATCTTTAGTTACTAATGTTGTTTTTTGTTTCTTGAGATCAATTAAATTATTTACATTTTTCATTCATACATCCTTATTGGTATTCAGTTTACTGTGACCCTCGCTACATTTGAGCTCAGTTGCATGTTTTTGCATTCGAGCTATTCAAAGTGACAAAAGGTGTGCGTTGGGTGCGCAATGTGCTAGGTAACGAGTCAAAACGGGTTTGGGAGAAATGGATTATTATTGGTATGGTCGAAGTGGGTTGGGCATAACATACCCTTACGAAAACTCAGTTTTGGTATGATATCATATTTACGGTTTAACCTTATGTTCACTTTGTGTCTGTGTTTGTGGTTTTGAATTCGTTTGTCATCTGAATGTTGGTAGAGGTACAAAGAGGCTGGTTTGGAAACGATTATTTTTGCCGAAGCTGAATACGGAAGTGGTGGTTCTCGAGATTGGGCTACTAAAGGTTCATTGCTACAGGTAACTAATTATTAACTTTTCTGGTGATCAAATTGGTTAGTATTTCAGTTTTAAATTTAGTTGTATTAATTGTTAAATACCACTTCGTTGCAGGGGGTGAAAGCGGTGATAGCCAAGAGTTTTGAAAATGGCAAATCCTTCACGTATATGTAAAAAAAGATTAACTTTAATGACAAAAAAATGTGTCATGGTTATATAAGAGCAGCCTTTTCATCTCGACATGATTCTAAATAGGAACTAAATTAGAAAGATGACTCTAAACAGCATCGTGCACTTCAACATCGTGTACCTCATAATAGTTTACGAAGATGATATCTAAGATGATATCGGATTTGCCATAAGTTTGAATAACGCAATATAAGATGAAAAAAATGAATATTTAAATTTATAAAATTCTTGCTTTCTTCAATTAATATTACTCCTTTATCTCATTCCAATGTGAGCAATGCTGCAAGTAACAGTGTGTCCATATTTGATAGTGATAAGAGTAAGGCAAAATATTGCGAGAGCCAAGCTGCAATCTGTGTTAAATTGACTTGACAAAAAGTACAACCATGTAGCTAGATTGAAATTTGAGTGGTCTTCAAATATGCAAGTTCAACTAGCTAGGAGTTGGCGAACCTTGGCATTCCCTTGCTTCCTCAAACTGTGCTTTTTGGCAAACATCATCCGCGATTCTAAACTGAGCTTGAAGTTCTCTTTCCCTTCTACTTTCGTCGTCGTATTTCTTCGCTATTGCTTTAGCAACAGCTTCAGCTTTTGAAGCCTGAACTTTTAAAGAGTCCAGTTCCTTCCTTAGAATCTGTATATGATAGAAACTGAATCAGAAGTGATGAAATTAGAGTTTAATAACGAAATTAATGAGAATAAGAATAACAACATGTGGTAATCTAAGGAACTTATATTATCGCAATAACCCAGTGAAACATAATACGAGATTCCATTCCACCAAATTTCTTCGAATCAAAATGCTTCCTAAATGATTTCAGCCATCTAATCCATTCCATAGCTCTGAAAACAAAAAAAATGAATATATGCTTAACCGTCCTACTATCTCCACAAATTAAAAGAAACTTAAGAAATTTCAACACTTGCACCACATGATAAATGCTGAGTACTGGAATATCAAAAAAAAGATACCCTTACCCTCATACACTCTTCGTTTCTTTATCGTCTATCAATTTTCTTATTTCCTTTGGATTTCCCATATTCACGGCTAATTGATCCCGAAGAGATCTAAGCTGCCCAATCTCACTAATGAACTGTTTTTCATCTTTCAAGTTTATTGTTTCATGCTGCATCACATGTTGCATATTGTGTATCTACACCAAGTACATGCATTCAAATTTCTATACCACAATCTCTAGCAAGGTAATATCTAAAGAGGACATGTTTGGTGTTTGGAAGAGAAAGGTATGAATCATACCCGCACGTCAATATCTTCAACATACATTGCATTCTTCAGTTTGGTGACTTCACCTTGGAGATCCTCTATTTCCTGCCGCTTTAATTTATTTAACTTCCTCACTTCATTCTCCTCTGATCTTGCTGCATGATATTTATCGTTTTGGGATCTTAACTCTACCTATAAGGAAAGACCAAGCAAATTACATTAATCAAACTTCTACGCAAATTAATGATGAAGTATAAAATCACTGATTGCAGAATTTCTCACCCTTTTGCCTTGGATCACACTTCGGATTGCATCTCTTTCGCGTGTCTTCTCCTCAACTAACAACTTCTCACTTTTGAACTCTTTTTTTTGGTAAAAGGGTAACAATGACCCCGGTAAATAGAACCAAAAAAAGCGTTGAAGTACAAGGAATGTGGCTGAAATGCCACATTAACCGCAAGCTACAGGAAGCTTGTTAAACAAAATGTTTATGACAGGCCATAAACATTAACTAGTCTAGAATACTGGAAATATATAAACTAGACAAAAACCAAGACGATAACATAAAGTTACGAGGAAAATAACAAAAAATCAACATGGGATCAGCCAGAAGGAGTGCTTGCCCCAATATTAGTGTTGAGAAGATTCACCGATTCATCAAAGACGACATCGACTCCCTCCTCCTCCTCATTATCTTCCTCGCTTACGTGAACCCCTTCGTCAATACCAGGCATGGACAAAGATGAAAATTTATTAGATGTAGAAACACTGCTCATTTGAGCTTTACCCTTGTTCGGACCATTAGGATTGCTAGACTGCTGCAACTGACCAGATTTAGTATTCAACTTACTACTATTATCACCACTCGTACTTGTAGAATCCAAGTGAGTTTTTGGTCGAAAAACAACCGTCTTACCTGTTTGGAAACCCTTGCTCAATGGAACACCTCTCGGAACTTGATTCCCTAAATTACCTTTGTACTTCTGCCTCTTGCTTTGCACTTGTTGGAATCCGTCATTATCAGCATGAGTTGGCACATTTTCAACCGTTTTAGGTTTAACATTTTTTGGACAAGAATCAAAGGAATGACCAAAAATATTACAAGAATGACATCTAGGCGGTTTCCATTCGTATTCAACACGAATTAATTCCTTAGTACAACCAGAGCCTTCAAGATCAGGGACACCAATAGTAACGTTATCTATAAACTCCGAATCAGCATTCATCTCAATAAGACAACGAGCAAAACTACAACGACCCCAAGACTCTTTGCACATATTATCAGTATACTTATCCATCATAATAAGCTTACCAAGAAACGAAGCAATTAAACTAATACCTTCCTCTTCAAATACCTGTAGCGGGACATCATGAAACTTGACCCATATCGGAATACGAGTTAGTTCCTCCTTTAGAAGATTCGTTTTCATAGTCCATTTCTTAAGAAAAATTGGTGAATTACGAACCATCCACGGACCACCTTCCAGAACCGCATTAAGACCCTCACTAGATCCAAATTGAAAAAAGAAAAAACCTTTCTCATTCATCATGATACACTTAAGACCATGTTTTGCCCAGTTATTCTTAGCAAAATACTCAACCACAGGAAATGCAATCCTTTTACCAAGAAAGTAACCATATAAAGTGTTGTGGTAGCGAGTATTTACTTTTTCAACGACCTTCCTAGGAATAGAGACATTAACCCCTTCACAGACATTTTCAGAATTAAACGGAGAAGAGACTGCGTTAATACCTCCATTAGTAGACGTAACCATATCAGCTTCAAATTTGCAAAGTAACTCCAGAATTTCTTTAGCACGGTCATGTGAGATCAATTCCCACAAAGGATGTTTCTTCATTCTTAAGTCATGCATAAATTCACCCGCATCACCAACCGTGCGCATCGTTACACCAAATAATTTCAAAACCTCATGTAGATTACACGGTTGCAAACCATTAATGGTTGCAGCCTTAGCTGCAAGGTCCAAAGCTACATCACAAGAAGATGAAACATTTGTTAGAGGGTCATCTGTTTCCTTAGCCATTTGTGCAGAGTGCACACTCGAACCACCTGAACTGATTGAAGAAGTTCTGCTAGTTAGATCCTTATGGCGTTCACACAAAACTTCATAATAAAGCATAGTGGTCTCCTTAGGTAAAGTAGACCATTTAGGAAATTTGTTTGCCTTAACATCATTTGCAAACACTTCAATGTCACGCACAATATTCAAAGGAATAGAAAATAAATTAGATATCTCCTCTAACGTTACTAAAACCTCAAGAGTAGACACCATACCCACATCATTCCAACCTGTAAACAATGGTTTATCACTTACATTGCTCGAATCCACCATCGCTTCAACAAATCAAAAAATCAACCGAACCACTTAGTAATAGACTCCAAACCCTAATTACGTCAATTTCAGCACAACTGCACTAATTAATTAAATTTTAATGTCAGCCGCCACTTAATTGATTAAGAGGGTCAGCCGCCACAAAAGGTCAGCCGTCACAAGAAGGTCAGCCGCCACTTAATTGAATAAACAATGTCAGCCGACAAGGTCAGCCGACCACTTGATCCTTAAACAATTAATTGAATAAACAATGCTAGCAATTGATCCTTAAACAGTTAATGCCACAACTTTTCACGTAACTTTCATCATCGTATATAGGAATCCTAACGAGGAAGTTATATGCGACAACCTCAACTTCTTCATCCTGTACACCAACAACGTCACCTACGGAACCCTGTACAGACGAGGCAGGAATCTCATCACTTTGAATGACATCCATGCCTTCCTCTGCATTCACAATATTGTTATGGATATTAGGAATTGTCTCATGACGCCCGATTGAGTGAAACTCAATCACAGTTCCGGGTTTCACATATGTGTCGGGGAAACTTAAAGTGGATGGATCACCAATAGAAGCATCTTTGACTTTAGCTTCTTTTTCCTCTTTGTCGAGAATATCTATTTTTAGTGCGTTGATTTAGAAACTTGTAATCATAATGTTTGTACTCTACAACACACAACTTTCTAAGGAAGTGACTGAGTACTTATGTGACTGGCTACCTATCAGCTGCTATCAACAACATGATTTTGATGTTCCTCAATGCTGCATTAACAAATAAGATATTGGTTACTTGCATTTTGAAATAAGATATTGGTTCATTGCGTTAAAAAAAATAGATCCGGGGACGATATCAATTCTGAAGTGATCACCAACTGCAAAATCCGTAAGGGAATAAGGATCTATATAGTTAAAGCTACATTTATAAACAACATGGTTAAAAAGCAGTGTGATCTAATATTTATCTATAATATATATTAATCTTATGTATTAGGTTATGCCCATAAAATATTGAGCAGTTCTGTTCCTGTGAGCAAGGATGATTTGAGAAAGATGGACGATGTGCTTAGTGAGGCAATGGAGTGGCTGAAGATAAATAAGCTTGCAGAGATTAATGTGATAGCGGACAAAAAAAGGAACTTGAATCAACATGGTATGGGCTGTTAAAGTTATCTCTTTACAAAAAAGTAAGGGAATTTTTGTCATCAGACATTGTTTTGGCCAAAATTGGTATATGTCTAGATTGTTAATAAAGTGTATGTACCGTAATTAAGTTTTCCTTATCCGTCTTATTGTTTATCGAGAATGAATACGAAGGTAACCAGAAGCAGTCGAGACAGAATATGATGCTGGCCGGAGAAGAAGATTTCTCAGGAGAAGAAGAGGTTGATGACAATGAGGGAGACCTTGATGAGAATCACGCAGCCAATGGTAATGACATGGACGATGATGATGACGGTTACGGTGGCGGTGATTATGATGATGAAGAGGAAAATGAAGACGAGGATGAACAATTGGCTAAAAAAAGAATGTGATATATCTATACGGTTATCGAAATATGAAAAGAAATAATTTCAGTACTTTCTTCCTTCTTTTATGTGAATGGATTGACTAAGTATCACCATGACCACATATCGATCATTAATTTTGTAACACCCCATTTTGATAAATGGAAAGTCATGCGTGATTATGGCGTGTCATCAAAGCATGCAAGGTAATATGTAGTAAAACATACATGACCATAGGGAAAACCGGAATCAAACATCGGTTCCCAAACATAAGCCCAAAACATAAATAAAGTAAATGAAAAGAACAAAGACTACACAAGCATAAATATATGAAGGCAAAAGGAAAAGAAGTCTATGGTTGCTTCCATCCTATGCACGTCCTCCAAATGCTCGAGTCTATCCTTGGGTACCTACCGTTTTGGGACATGGAAAGGAAAGTAACGGCTGAGCATAACGCTCAGTGCACGGATATACAAACATAGCATGAATGACTGAAACATAATAAAGATCAAATAGCAGTGGAAATGTATAAGTCTTGGAAAACCTGGAACATGTTCATAAAACTGATTTTATAGTTTGAAAAGCCTTATGTTTATCTTATGAAAACTGTTTAACATGTTAACCATTAGCCAATATAGGTCATGAAATATCAACGTGCATGAATACTTGGAGGGGTGACCTCGTCATGCAAATTAGAGGGGCTGCCTCTAATTTAATATATTGGTTTTGGGTAGGAGGGATCAGCTCCTCGTGAAGGATGCAAGGCACACACCACATTCACACTGAATAATCTGCTAAAAACATGAAAACTAGGATGCACCCATACGCCCCACCTGATAATAATAATAAATGGCCAAAAGCTGAAAGGGACGCCATGAGCTATCACTCCGCCGTGGTGAAGTCATAACACCAGTGCCTCTAGTGTTATGGTTATGGTACCTCCATAACTAGGTGAAACTAGTCATGCATGTATATGGCTTTAGGTATTCTAATTAAACATAAGCAATTCAAAAACATATAAAACATATACTAGGAAAAACAGTTGGCTGCATATGGGGAAATCCTAATAAGGAAATAATGTCCATACTGAAAGGACGGAGAATCCGTACCTTATGTCCAGTGAACGAAGAAGACGAACGGAAGAGAGTCCTACTTCGGTATCGCTAATGCTACATAAATACATACGTGTATAGGTATCTGATTACTGAGTTACGTAATTGGTTTTTATATCATGTCTTAGCTTGTTTTATATGTTCGTTTCATGTTTTACTGATTTAAGCTTTATACTGTGTTTATCATGTATTCTGATTAAGTATTACTTGTATTTCATGTATTATTATACTTGTTGTGTAATAATAAGTAACTTTCTAAAAATAGCAGGTTTCCTAAAATAGAAAGTTTCCAAAAATAGAAAGTTTCCAAAAATAGAAAGTTTCCAAAATAAGAAAGTTTCCAAAAATAGAAAGTTTCCAAAAATAAAAAGTTTCCAAAAATAGAAAGTTTCCAAAAATAGAATTACTGCTTAAAATAATTAAGTTTCTAAAAATAGAAAGTTCCCATAAACAGATTAGTTGCCTTAATTAAATAAGTTTCTAAAAATAGAAAGTTTCCATAATTAGATATAAGCTGGATAATTAAGCTAATTATATAAGCTTAAGTGTTTTCTAATTAATATTCTAAGTCATGTGATTATATAGTATAGTTTATTAATTATTTCATGTAAATTATATAAACTATAGGTTTTAAGTATTTAATTAAATATAACATGATTTAATTAAATAAAGGTAAAATAAATACTTAGGTTAAAACATGTATTATTATCTATAAATAATATAACCTAAGTCATGTAAATTAATTAATTATAAGTCATGGTTTTAATAACTAATTAATTATCTAGTCTAATTAAAGATAAAAATACTTAGGTTAAAATTCATGTGTTAATAATAAAATTAATAACCTAAGTCATGTAAATTAAATTAATCATGTTCATGCCTTTAATTAATTTAATTTAAATCTTATAAAAATAATATAACTTGTAAAAATAATAAACCTTGAAAAATAACTCATGAACCGGACCGTGTTTTAAATCTAAACATGTGTGAACCAGACCCGTGATTAAAACCCATGAACCGGACCCGAAACACCACCATACCCCGACCTAGGTTGGGGTTTCTTCCCCTTGCTGCTGCCGTGACACCATCATCACCAAACTGAGACCATATGGTCTCGGTGATGCGAAGTAAGCCAAGCCGAGACCCCCTTGGGGCTCGGTTAGGCGTAGGCCACAATAAACAAACACCCTTTAACCCTAAATTGATTAAACCCATGATTAAAACAACATGTTTACACTTGTTTTTAACTAGTTTATTAAAAACATTCATGATTTTATGTGATTAAATAAATCAAAACATAAAATAAAAGAAGTTAGGGTTTATACCGATCACGTGAAATCAAGAGTGATGAACACACAACGATCCTTGCAATTAATCTAACACCAAAATCAAACCGAATCACCCCTTTGGTGATGATAAACCCGGCGGCCAAAAGAAGGAGAAGGAAAGGGATGTTTTTCTCTTGATTTCTAATTTCTTGAATTATGAAACATGTTTTCCCTTTTTTTCTTGTTTTAGTTAAATCAAAAGTGGGCTTGGCCCCTTCCTCTTCCTAATTTCTTGGTATATGGGCCCCCAAAGGGGAAACCCGTTGTTTTTCTCGTGTTCTAATTATTTACGTGCTCTCGTGTCGTGTTTACGTGATTTAATTATCTATCGTTCGTGTCGTAATAAATATTTATACGTAATCGTAATAAATATACGTAAATACATAATAATAGGTTCATGATTATTTACGTTCATGATTTCATGTTCGTATGTTCGTGATTATAATTATTATTGAAATAATTATCATTTCTTAATACGTAATAAATACTTATCGTGTAATAACACGTACGTAATACTTGTAATTCTAGTTCGTGAAACGTAAACTTGATATAAAAAAGAAGGTTCTAATCATGTACGTACAATCGTAAGGGTACTATTCATGGTAAAAGCATGCGGGTTTTACAACTCTTCCCCCTAAAAAGAATAATTCGTCCCTGAATTATAGATAAAGTAACTAAAAGGGAAACATCCCCAAATCAAACTAAGAGGGTATGTAAGATAAAAGGACATGTAGGTGACATGGTAGAAGGGACGTAAAACGTGACATGTCTTGAAAGGACATGGAACGTGACGTGACTAAAAGGACATATCTAATCGATAAGAGAAAAACGGATAAGAAGTCCGGATGAACTTGTCCGTTTCCAAGTGGCCTCCCTCTCGGAACGGTTCCTCTATGAGATCTTGACACATATGAAAATCCTGGTCTTCCTTACCTTGAATTGAAGACACGTAGAGTTCATGGTTATCAACGTAAGATAGATCCCCTGAATTTGATCGTGGGAATAAGAATTAACGTGCAAGGGTAACTGAAACGTTATGGTGAAAAACAAATTAACTTACTAATAATTAGCAACGATGCGCGAGACATATAAAAACGTAGTACGTGAAAAATTTCGAACGTGATACTTGAAATTTTTTGAACGTGATACGTGGAGATATGGTGAGTGTAGTATGAGCAAGCATATCGTGATCAATGAACGTGTAACATATCGTGAACGTGAAATGAGGAACGTGGAATGAACATGACATGTGAAACATATCGTGAACATGGAATACGGTGGTGGTAACGCCAAACGCTATAAGGTGAGACGTGGAATGTGACGTGAAACGTCTGTCTGAGACTAGAGAGTTATACTAAACTTAGGTCTGGTCTCTCAAGTTCTTGCAAAACTTCCCAGAACGAAAATGATCGTAAAATCGTAAGCCAGGATACGATCATGAACGTGAATAGTGTCATGAACGTGAGCGTGAAAGCAAGTCGTGAAATTAGAACAAGGACGTGAATGAAATTAAGGAGCCCAATATGAACCTTTGCCTAGCCTGATAGCTGAGGGATTACCAAGTGATCGGATGCGCCTTGGCTGGAACATGTCCGATCAATCTGTTGGTTTTGAAATCCTTGCGGATGTAAGGATTCTGCAGACTTGATCAAACTGTTGGTAATAACCCAGATAGCATCTTGCTTATTTTGAGTTTGCGTTAATCTGCTAACCAAAATCCATGGAGATCTTGTCCCATTTATGTTCACAATTTCTGCTGGTGGAGAAATATCTTAGTCTGTTGGTGTTCTATCTTAGCCTGTTGGTACGTCAGGTACTTAGATATGAACGTATTTGTATCTTGCTTCGTAGGAACTTGATACATAGAAATTTGCGGAACTATGAGTCTCCGGAATTAGACTTCTCTTAGCGTAGGATTTTCTGGAACACCTAATGTAGTGTAGGGTTCTCACCTTTGCGCATAAGATGAGTCATGGTAATATTAACCGTGTGAATCCATGGAATTCAGCGTGTCACTGTAATCAACCGGAATTTATATTGAAAAATTTCAGGGTGAAATTTTTCTCGTTGTAGAATTTGCAACATAGTGCAAAAAATGATCTTCCTGCTCTTCTCTAGACTTAAAGATAATCAGATTGTCCTTGATGAAAACACTGATGAATTTGTTTACGAGTTCATGGAAACTCAATTTATTAAGTCCATAATGCTACTGGGCATTTGTGAGACTAATATAAAATCATGAATCTAGCATGACTAAGTTGTGTACGAATAGCAGTCATGGAAATGTCCTGCTCTCTCACTCGTCACTGTTGGTAGCATGATTATGAATCCGATCTTGGAAAAAAATGCTTAACACCCTATAGTTGATTGGACATATCGTCAATATGTGGAGGAGAATAACGATTATGAATGGT
Organism: Glebionis coronaria; assembly: GCA_025667525.1. Lineage (NCBI taxonomy): Eukaryota > Viridiplantae > Streptophyta > Magnoliopsida > Asterales > Asteraceae > Glebionis > Glebionis coronaria. The sequence continues at coordinate 94,076 of JANFOE010002957.1, forward strand.
GATTTGTTTAAAATCGACGGTAGTTGACACATAATCTCATGTTACCGTCCTTCTCCTTGAAGGTTCTTCTGGAGTATAAGGGGCGATTTTGGAATAATCCGATGGTTATGCGTAAAAGAAACTTCAATGGTCGTGTCTTAACTGACAACTAGAAAATTTTAGCAGTAATAGCTAACAACGCACGTGCTTGTAAGCATAGCTAATTTGTACAGATTTTCCTGATGGAAAATCAAGCTGAATGTATTCAGGAGCCTGAACATCACTGTACATAATCATGAATCGTAGCATGGTGTGTTGTTCGTAGTCCATAATTCGGATTAAATTTAACTCGCATCTGTCCGAGGTAATGCGTTCGCAGCTTGGATCTTATCATTAGGCTGAAGGAAAACCTTCATATACTTGGGGAATATGAATGGCGTCCTTCATGGTCATGAATATATGAAATATGGTGAAAGAAATGAAAGTGTCATCTAGCAAACATGACTGGCCTTACTGATACGCCCGTAATGGTACTGAAATTCTTGTGGCCTGATTAATACATGGCACAACAAAATGGATATACCCTTTGGAGGGTACCCTGAATTTCTTATAGATGTTCCATAATTGTACGTGAGTCATGTGTCTTGACTAGTGTCTTAGGAAATGTAAGCATGACATGTGTCTTGACTGGTGTCTTGACATGTGTCTTCAGAAAGTATACGTGGGACATGTTTCTTGACTTATGTATTGACATGTGTCTCGAGGTGTGAAACAAATAGAACTGCGAATATTAGGTTATTATGCCAGAATTAACGGATCGGTTGGAATACTGATCATTTGTATGTCTGATCACGTCCGCAGCTTGAGCCTCGGTTGCGATTTCTAGGATAGTTGTTGTCATAGTAGTGGTTACTGTCGTCCTGTTTGTCAGTTCCATGACGGTCATTCTCATGACTGTGATTCATGTAACTATTCAGTTGAGTGGCCGGCTGGTACCGGTTCTCCACTCATATGACTGAAATGACAACTGAATGACGTGTGACATGTGACTAAGAATTAGGGACAATGATTAATGAAAGTCTGATGGTGAAGCATCTTCTCGTCCGATCGCTTTGATCTAACGCCTTTGTCTTCGTCTCGTAAGATCTCCAGGTTGTGAACAGCATCAGCATCTCATAGCGTCTCCAACATCAGCAGTATCAACCTTAATAACATCTCCCAGCTATGAGCGACATCAATAATTTGTAGAACATCAACAATGGAATACGCATGAGATGATTTAGAATCGACTAGTGAATACTCATGGAGTATTGTAAGTGAAATACACATGGATTATGGTACGTGTAATACACATGGGATACTGTACGTGGAGTACACGTGGAATGCACATGAAATGATCGATATGGGCCGATCTTTTGACATGATTCTACAGGGAATAATTGATTAAATGGTTTGAAGACCAAACTGGGCTGATCATCATGATAGCCTAGCAATATCAACATAGACATCATTCTGGTTGCATAGAGAAACGGTAAAGTGTGGTTACACAAAATTCAACGATGATTTGCCCGAAAGCATGATCAATGAAAACCAACCATGACTATCGTGAAAGCAGGAGTCAATGAAATCCAACAATGTCTTGCATGAAAGCATAAATAACAGAAGAGGCGTAAGACGTAATCAACATGAAGAAAGAATTGTCATGAAGAAACATGAAACAATTTAACATGATGGAGTATACGACATCATCAGCATGAAAACAAAGTTAACCATGATAGTATGAAAGCATACTTGACATAAAAGACATCGTAACTTATGAGGGGACATGAAAAAAATTTATGCTTATAAATCATGAGAAAAATTTTATGCATGAAAACAGTGCATGATTACCTGATTCAGTTTATAAAAACCTTTATATACGCGAGGGGACGCCTACGGGTCGGTCCCAAAACAAAAGACATGGCGAGGGGACGCCTATAGGTCGGTCCCAAAGTTAAAAGTTTTGATAAAAGCACATTCGACTAAATAGGGCCAGTCCTGTACCAACATTACTTAGTCATAATTCCTGCAACAATGATACATGAAACATAAATAAATGAAACTCATCTATCAAAAACTTATCAGAAAAAAAATTTATGTGGCTAATTATGGACTACTGGGGTTCAGTCCACCTAGTCACAGTTCACGAAGAACGTCATGCATGAAACAATGACACATAACTAAATATGAATGACGGTTGTCCATCCACATTAGTAAAACAATATCGATGAAAACATCAAGGTTTAACATCAAGGTGCTGAAAACATCATGGTTAAAACAACAATGCGCTGAACACATCAATACGTGGAAGAACAAGCGTTGGCTTAGGAAGCTCCTGGTGACTACCCACTAGTCACAGGTCAAGTTTTAGAGCCTACAAGTCGAAGCCTTGGCTCTGATACCATAATTGTAACACCCTATTTTGATAAATAGAATGTCACGCGTGATTATGGCGTGTCATCAAAGCATGCAAGGTAATATGTAGTAAAACATACATGACCATAGGGAAAACCGGAATCAAACATCGGTTCCCAAACATAAGCCCAAAACATAAATAAAGTAAATGAAAAGAACAAAGACTACACAAGCATAAATATATGAAGGCAAAAGGAAAAGAAGTCTGATAGGTGTGAAAACACCCATCCTTTTACTACTTATTTCTTGCTAAAACGAGACCAAAACGCGTATTTAATATCATTTGTTTGGAATTATGCGTGGTTTATGTGTTTGTTGTGTTTTCAGAGCCAACCGGATAAATATTAAAGAAAACATAGGGTTGCACGGGTTTTATTGAAGAAAAAGACGAAAAGACGAAGTCTATAGTCCAAGAGATGCAAAAGATTTGAAGTCAATGGGCCTATTTGAAGATTTATCGAAGAAAAGGAACAAAGATGGAAGATTTACATATGTCGAAGAACTCAAGTCTATTAAACGAAGAAATTAAAAGACGAGTTGAATTTATTCATCGACAAATCCCGAAGCAGAATCGAAAACGTCAACTTTACTGAAAAGACGAGAAGACAAAAAGAGAGGAGAAAAGCCCACTCACCAACCAACTCCAAGGTCTATATATAGCCTCCCCTTCACCAACCAACTCCAAGGTCCACGTATTTATTTCGTAGGAAAACCATCACCATTAAGGTGTTTGGTGATTTTCATTTTTCCCTTTTGAATCCAAGAATCTTGTAAGTTTTAATCTTTCATTTTGTTTGTTAAACCTTAATCTTTCAATACAATCTTTCATTTAATCTTGTTCTTCCTTTCTCTTGTTGATTCTAAAGTTCTAAGTTCTTATTTTCTTGATTTTGATCTCTAAAAACAAGTGGGTTTTATGTTTTTATTGATTTGGCTTGAAGTTTATCATTAGTAGATGATTAGTGGTTAGTTTGGTTGAATCCTTAGATTTATCTTGGTTGATTTTGGTTAAAATTCGTTCTTTACTTTTTCCCCTGTTCTTCGCACTTTTCTGTTACCCAGATTATTCCGAACCAACGTCTTTTAAATTTATTCCGAACGAAGTGTCTTGTTTCAATTATTCCGGATGAGTTAAGTTTTCCGAACCAAGGGTTTAGCTAATTTATTCCGGATCAAGGGTTTATTCCGGGTGAACATTTTATTCCGGATCAAGTGCTTTCTTTTCAATTATTCCGGACGAATGATTATTCCGGATGAGTAAAACATTCCGAGTCAGCTATTATTCCGAGTGAACACAATTATTCCGAACGAACTGTTTTTCCGGATGAAGGTTATGATTTCCGAATGAAGCTTAGTATTCCGAATCAATCATTATTCCGCATGAACATATATTCCGAACCTGCAGATGATTCCGGATGAGCAAAATATTCCGCATGAGTGTCATATTCTGAATCAAAGTATATTCCGCATGATCATTTTTCCGAACCAACAGTTTATTCCGAATCAGTCAATATTCCGAATGAAGGTGATATTCCGCGTAAAGGCTTATTTCGAATGAGTTGTTTCTGTTTTCTTTCTGGTTTTTCTTATTTTCTGAATTAATTTTTTCAAATTAAGTTCTTTAAATTACGTTTTCATTTATTGTTTAAATTTTGATTTCCACTTTATTTTCAATTTGTTTTTAATTTGTTGAGTCATTTTTAGTTAATTATTTTTACCACTTTGCTCATTTAATTTTAGTAGAATAGAAAACCAATCCCCTTTTTACTTTCCACCAAGAACAATTGAGTCGCACTTTTAATCGGTAATCAATTCGAAAAGATTGGAACGAAATTATTTCATACGAGGCCAAAAACCTTGTATTAAAGTCTATGGTTGCTTCTATCCTATGCACGTTCTCCAAATGCTCGAGTCTGTCCGTGGGTACCTACCGTTTTGGGACATGGAAAGGAAAGTAACGGCTGAGCATAACGCTCAGTGCACGGATATACAAACATAGCATGAATGACTGAAACATAATAAAGACCAAATAGAAGCGGAAATATATAAGTCCTGGAAAACCTGGAACATGTTCATAAAACTGATTTTATAGTTTGAAGAGCCTTATGTTTATCTTATGAAAATTGTTTAACATGTTAACCATTAGCCAATATAGGTCATGAAATATCAACGTGCATGAATACTTGGAGGGGTGACCTCGTCATGCAAATTAGAGGGGCCGCCTCTAATTTAATATACTGGTTTTGGGTAGGAGGGATCAGCTCCTTGTGAAGGATGCAAGGCACACACCACATTCACACTAAATAATCTGCTGAAAACATGTAAACTAGGATGCACCCATACGCCCCACCTGATAATAATAATAAATGGCCAAAAGCTGAAAGAGACGCCACGAGCTATCACTCCGCTGTGGTGAAGTCATAACACCAGTGCCTCTAGTGTTATGGTTATGGTACCTCCATAACTAGGTGAAACTGGTCATGCATGTATATGGCTTTAGGTATTCTAATTAAACATAAGCAATTCAAAAACATATAAAACATATACTGGGAAAAACAGTTGGCTGCATACGGGGAGATCCTAATAAGGAAAGAATGTCCATACTGAAAGGACGGAGAATCTGTACCTTATGTCCAGTGAACAAAGAAGACGAACGGAAGAGAGTCCTAATTCGGTATCGCTAATGCTACATAAATACATACGTGTATAAGTATCTGATTACTGAGTACGTAACTGGTTTTTATATCCTGTCTTAGCTTCTTTTATATGTTCGTGTCATGTTTTACTGATTTAAGCTTTATACTGTGTTTATCATGTATTCTGTCTATTCTCATTAATTATTACTTGTATTTCATGTATTATTATACTTGTTGTCTAATAATAAGTAACTTTCTAAAAATAGCAGGTTTCCTAAAATAGAAAGTTTCCAAAAATAGAAAGTTACCAAAAATAGAAAGTTTCCAAAAATAGAAAGTTTCCAAAAATAGAAAGTTTCCAAAAATAGAAAGTTTCCAAAAATATAAAGTTTCCAAAAATAGAATTAATGCTTAAAATAGTTAAGTTTCTAAAAATAGAAAGTTTCCATAAATAGATTAGATGCCTTAATTAAATAAGTTTCTAAAAATAGAAAGTTTCCATAATTAGATATAAGCTGGATAATTAAGCTAATTATATAAGCTTAAGTGTTTTCTAATTAATATTCTAAGTCATGTGATTATATAGTATAGTTTATTAATTATTTCATGTAAATTAAATAAACTATAGGTTTTAAGTATTTAATTAAATATAACATGATTTAATTAAATAAAGGTAAAATAAATACTTAGGTTAAAACATGTATTATTATCTATAAATAATATAACCTAAGTCATGTAAATTATTTAATTATAAGTCATGGTTTTAATAATTAATTAATTATCTAGTCTAATTAAAGATAAAAATACTTAGGTTAAAATTCATGTGTTAATAATAAAATTGATAACCTAAGTCATGTAAATTAAATTAATCATGTTCATGCCTTTAATTAATTTAATTTAAATCTTGTAAAAATAATATAACTTGTAAAAATAATAAACCTTGAAAAATAACTCATGAGCCGGACCGTGTTTTAAATCTAAACATGTGTGAACCGGACCCGTGATTAAAACCCATGAACCAGACCCGAAACACCACCATACCCCGACCTAGGTCGGGGTTTCTTCCCCTTGCTGCTGCCGTGACGCCATCATTACCAAACCGAGACCATATGGTCTCGGTGTGCGAAGTAAGCCAAGCAGAGACCCCCTTGGGGCTCGGTTAGGCGTCGGCCACAACAAAAAAACACCCTTTAACCCTAAATTGATTAAACCCCATGATTAAAACAACATGTTTACACTTGTTTTTAATTAGTTTATTAAAAACATTCATGTTTTTATGTGATTAAATAAATCAAAACATAAAATAAAAGAAGTTAGGGTTTATACCGATCACGTGAAATCAAGAGTGAGAACACACAACGATCCTTGCAATTAATCTAACACCAAAATCAAACCGAATCACCCCTTTGGTGATGCTAAACCCGGCGACCAAAAGAAGGAGAAGGAAAGGGATTAGGGTTTTTTCTTGATTTCTAATTTCTTGAATTATGAAACATGTTTTCCCTTTTTTCTTGTTTTAGTTAAATCAAAAGTGGGCTTGGCCCCTTCCTCTTCCTAATTTCGTGGTATATGGGCCCCCAAAGGGGAAACTCGTTGTTTTTCCCGTGTTCTAAATATTTACGTGCTCTCGTGTCGTGTTTACGTGATTTAATTATCTATCGTTCGTGTCGTAATAAATATTTATACGTAATCGTAATAAATATACGTAGATACATAATAATAGGTTCGTGATATTTACGTTCATGATTTCATGTTCGTATGTTCGTGATTATAATTATTATTGAAATAATTATCGTGTCTTAATACGTAATAAATACTTATCGTGTAATAACACGTACGTAATACTTGTAATTCTAGTTCGTGAAACATAAACTTGATATAAAAAAAGAAGGTTCTAATCATGTACGTACAATCTAAGGGTACTATCCATGGTAAAAGCATGCGAGTTTTACAAATTTTCTAATTTTTATGTGTATAGAACGCATTCCCTTCATTTTTTTTGTTATTTTAGGATGTTATTGTTCTTTTTAAAGCAAATCTGAAATATTTAGATGATAAAAACTAACGAAGGGCAGTGAGAATTACATCGATATTTTCTTTTAAACGGCGCCACATTTGAAATTCAACCCAAGTTATAATATCCGTACGACCAGTCTTCGAGACCCGAACCATTAAGAGAGAACTGCAAATAAAACCCTAAAACTCACGGCTTCGCACAAAAAAAATTCTGAATGTTAATATATTGCGCCATTGTATTACCGACCAAACTCACTTTAAACTCACGACAACAACGACCTACTATTGAAACCTATGTATGATGTATACGGCTCAACAAACATGCACGCAAAAGTGAACATCCGAACAAACCTAAGGTAATCTTTGATGTTTGTAATACACATGTACAATCAAAGATTCACATGAGATAAAACGCAACCGTTGAGTCGGCCAAAGAAGTCCTACTGCAAACAAATAAAACTAATACACAAACATATTTTTAGAAACGACTTACGAAAAGACCTCGCCCGTTGGTAGGAGACACAAAATATTTGAATTGTAGTAACAAAATATTTTATAATTAATTTAATACTTTTGTTAACATATGACTTGTAGGAACAATTATGTTAGAATGAAAACATAAGTAGTTGCTACACACATAAACTGAACTCGATTGAGTTTATCTTTAAGTTTGAGAACCCATCAATTAATTCTGTTGAAGATAGGTCTACGTCTAGCGGGAAGAAACATGTCGAAAAGGGGGAAAGAGTGGCATAGGATTGGAAACGAGCTCCCAAATAGCGACATAATCATAAATAGCGACAAAATGATTTTGAGGAACGGGAGATGTTAATACAGGAAAGAAACAAGCCGCCAGTGAGTGAAAAAGCTACATTCCTAACATGATAAAATCTTGATCACCATCGAGTTAGTCATTAGATATCAATCTATCACAAAAAAAAATTTCTAAAAAATTAACTTGGATATTATCTAAACACAACCAAAGACTCCTCACTTATTATACTTTCTCAAATTAAAACTATTTTATACAAATGTGTTGGATGGGTTTAATCCAATTAACCCATCTTATCTTAAATTATATTTTAGTGGATCAAAACTGCTACCTATAGAAAACTATCAGAATCTGCACTACAAATAAAGCTAGCCTACACTTCCATTCATGATGTTATAATTGATGAAACATAATGGTGGTGTGGTGGGACGACCCCTGATAAAATTACACGGCCGTATGTCTCTTGGCTAATTTTAGAAAACCAAATCGACCAACACTAGTGGTAAATATGAGTTAATTTGAAATTTAATATGCTCATGTTTATTACGTATGATCGTGTAGTAACCATTATATACCAATTTGAGAGTTCATTTGATTTAAAGAAAAATTTAGACAAATGATATGATACTTAGAACATATATGTTTTAGTGTTTACCTTTAACCAAAGAGAGGATTTTAGTAGGTATGTAAAGATTTATCTTATACATTAAAACATAAATTCAACGTTGGGCGGGTTACGACGCTAGTATTATATATATACATACATACATATATATATATATCTATATATATATATATATATATATATATATATATATATATATATATATATATATATATATATATATATATATATATATATATATATATATATATATATATATATATATATATATATATATATATATATATATATATATATATATATATATATATATATATATATATATATATATCTGTATATATATATATATATATATATATATATATATATATATATATATATATATATATATATATATATATATATATATACATATATATATCTATATATATATATATATATATATATATATATATTATATATATATATATATATATATATATATATATATATATATATATATATATATATATATATATATGTATATATATATATATATATGTATATATATATATATATATATATATATATATATATATATATATATATATAGAGTTAGGATCAAATGAGAAGAAACCTTAAAATAAGAAGGATAAGAAGAAACTATAACCGTATATTCGAGATGCATGCACTTAAATTAGATGCATCCTTATAATCTTATATGCATTACAATGCATCATAACATGTTTTATAGCTTTTAATTAGATGCATATACGTATATTAGATGCATTTCATGATTTATTTATATTTTTGTTCCTCTACACGTGTCCAAATCATGAAAATCAATTTGTACCATCTACACATCAAATTAACTTTCGAAACTCAAGATTGTGCATCTACATGAATAGAAATGCATCTAATGCAAGTCGTTGCATCTCAAATGTATGATTTTAGTCTCTTCTCACCACTTCTTATTTTAAGCTTCTTCTCATTAGATCCTTACTCTATATATATATATATATATATATATATATATATATATATATATATATATATATATATATATATATATATATATATATATATATATATATATATATATATATATATATATATATATATATATATATATATATATATATATATATATATATATATATATATATATATATATATATATATATATATATATATATATATATATATATATATATATATATATATATATATATATATATGTATATATATACAGTATATATATATATATATATGTATATATATACAATATATATATATATATATATATATATATATATATATATATATATATATATATATAGTGTAGTATTCAATGCACAACCACTATTTTGTACAGAACTTACAGAACCACTAGTTTCTATCTATTTTATGGTTTATGGTGTATGGTTTTTGATTTTGGTATTATATTTAAGGCTTTTAAGTTCATCGTTGAAGGTTTACTGCGCAGGGTGTATGGTTTAGGGCGTTAAATGCAAAAACATTATTATGTACAGAACTTGCAGAACTATAAGTTATTATTTTTTTAGGATTTAGAATTTAAATTTTAGGGTCTAAGATTTACGGTTTAAGGGTTAGAATTTGGGATTTAGACTTTAGGGAGTTTGATTTAGTGTTTTGGGTTTAATTTTTAGGATGTAGGGATGAATTACTATGGTTCTGTAAGTTCTGTAAACAAATAGTGGTTCTGTATTGAACGCTCCCCTATATATATATATATATATATATATATATATATATATATATATATATATATATATATATATATATATATATATATATATATATATATATATATATATATATATATATATATATATATATATATATATATATATATATATATATATATATATATATATATATATATATATATATATATATATATATAAATAAATAAATAAAGAAAGGAATAAAAAGAAAAAAGGAGCCTATAAGTGTGAAGTGCAAAGTATAGAAACAATAAACATGGTAGAAAACGATATATTGTCCACTCTTTTAGCATGTGGTGTTAATGAAAGTTTTGAAAAAGACCTCTTTTGATATTTTACTTGGTGCTTACAGCAAATTGGTTTAGTTTAGTTCCTTGTACAAGCTTATGATAATTTTCTTTTCATGACCGTGCTTTTGAGCGATAATTTACCCATTTTAAAGGAGAGTGTGTGAAATATCTACTTCGTGAGGTGTTTTGTGGCGTTATCTTTGCTTTCAATTATTGACCTTATCTATTCTTTCGACACTTATTAAAAAATACATTTTTACCTTACTTGAGGACAAGCAAGAAGTTAAGTATGAGGGAATTTGATAAAGCCTCATTTATACATGTTTGTAATGATGCATATGTCCTTGTTTGCTATGTAAATAAATAAATTTTGTGTTGAATTGTTACTAATAATAAGTATTGTTTTTATTGTATTGAAGGAATAAAACTATGATGGAAAAAAGTGAAGAAATGAAAAGAAAAGGACTAAAGAATAAATGTGCTGTAAAAGAGCCAAAGTGCGGCGCACATCTCAAAAGTGCGGCGCACATTCAAAGTACTACGAATTTGGTAAATTACCAAAAGTGCGGCGTACATTCACATCTTAGAAGTGCGACACACAATTGAGAAAGTGCGACGCATATTTTACTGCAGTTACATAAATTAAGTGCC
>JANFOE010002958.1:0-85386 GCA_025667525.1 Glebionis coronaria
TAATGTTTGCCTATTATATACCAAGAATCATGATCCATACTATCGTGGGACATTTGCTACTGATAGGCCAAAATATTAACAAAGTACACCTGCAAGGTAAATTAACAGAAATTGAAGTAATGCTACCTGCTAAAATATTTTCTTATTGTTTATTCATCAGCTAATAAACTTTATTTAGCGTTTTTGTGGTAATTTTGACCAGGTCGCATGACACATGAATAAAGTAGATGTTGGAAAGATACTAGGAACCACATACATTATTCCTATAAAACATTATTCTTATAATTTGTGTTTTTACTTCTTATAATATTGTAATTAATAACTGTTGACATGATTTCAGATATTCGATAAATTCATGTGTAGGAGATATTATAGGAGAGTGTTAATCAAAATGGCAATCGAAACTAGGGTGTTTACGGGTCGGTTCGGTTCGGTTAGTTAGACGATTTTGACTATCCATCGCGGTTCGGGTAGTTAAAATTTACTATCCGTGACTGAACCATACAAGGCGGTTAACGGGACATGCGGTTACCCGAAATGAGCGGTTACCCACGGTTCGGGTCACGGTTAACCATTGAATAGATAAATAATAACATGGTTTAAAAATAGAATGTTGTTTCGTATAATTCAATGACATTGAATAGATAAAAATCATATAAAAAATATTTCGTTCCAAAAAGTGAATTAGAATATTCATAAATAACATATTAACTAAAAATATTTATTCGATGTTTATAAACTACGATCACATTAGTTAAATTTACACATACATGTTTAAAAAGTTGACATTAAGAGTAAAAAAATCGTTGTACAATAAAAGTATGGTACTAATACAATTAATACATGTACTATAATTTGAATATTTAGTTAAAAAATTTCATGTATAATATGTGCGGTTCGGTTCGGTTAACCACGGATATTTAAAATGAAAACCGTGACCGAACCGTTATAAACGGTTTTTTTCGGTTTCGGTTTTTTCGGTTTCGGTTTCTTTGGTTTCGGGTTTTTTCAGTTTCGGATTGAGCGGTTCGGCTCGGTTCGTCGGTTTCTCGTTTTTTTTAACACCCCTAATCGAAACTGCTATATCTGGAGAACATGGACGTGCTAAGCAAAATGTTACCCCATTTTAGTTAAAATTATACAAGTTATCCCAAACACCCACTTAAAACTGATGTAAAATAAAAAACAAATAAATTGAAGCTTTAAGATTTTGATAGCTCTTTCTTGTAGGGCCGACCCATTGTTGTAAGAGACCCTAGCCAATAATGATTAAGAGGCTCCTTTACACTTCTAAATTAAAGAGAAATTTTATTTAAACTTAAATTACATTACTCATACATGTTCAACATATAACGTATCAATATATAATAGTATAAAATGTGGCCCCTTTTCAAGTGGAGGTCCAGTGCGACGGCACCGCTTGCACACCCTTTGAGCGCCTCCGCTTTCTTGTGTTTTTAATTTAAGATACACGGGTGGGGTGTTATGATTAGTGATTTTATGTGTAAGAATCTATCTTTTCGTTTGCATTAACATGTACTTTTACATCCACGCTTGAGCATGATCCCCATAATTTCATGCCATTTTAACTATTATGTGATTTATTTCATACAAATTACTAAAATGAAGTTTCTTTATACGTGATTCAATCATGATGCAAAGCTTCCATTGGCTAGGGAAAAACAAGTAACCTTTTGATCAGTGTTATACGAAATCCTCTCATTCGAAGGAGATTACGATGAACAGCCATGCTAATCATCTCGACTTTTGTTTCTAACTAAAGCTGACCACCTTGAGTTCTTTCTTCCTTCAATCGTATTACAGCTACTAAGATTTATTGTCGATCAAGAAATAATATCTATTAGTTGGAGTTGCGTGACACTATTAGAAGATCCGTGGTTTTGGAACTATATTTAAAATGAGCATGCCAAGATGCATCATTATTCATCAGATGTTGAGTTTGTGTAAGGTCTAGGTAACATGATCTCACGAAAAAACAAATATTGGCATCGACTCAAACGACAACGCGTTTTAATTTAAAATGACATAAATGATGTCACGTGAAGAATATTATGTCGTATGTGTTGTATCAAAGATCCAAAAGACGATAAAACATAGAACGGCGACTAAATATTGATCGAACAAAAAGTTCAGCCACTTTTGTTCATATGCGTGTTTACCTTCAAAGAATGATACAAATACTTGATTTATGCCAATATAAAACATCTAGGATAAGATCTTAAGGTTTAAGTAAATTTTGCCGGAAAGTTTATAGTTTAATCAGTTTCTTATAGTTTTGAATCTAAATCCAAAATATAACAAATTTCCTACATTTTGTTATTTTGGGCATAGTTATCTGTTTTATAATTGAATTACAACTCTTTTCATGTTTTTAAGTGTGGAAACCCAATCTCTTGAGCTTATTAATATAATTTTCCAATTAGATACATTAACATACTTACCGTAACTAAAGGTGCAAAAAATGCCTAACGTGACATTTGTAACAAGAAACTAATACGCTTGTGCATTATTTGAGGCATCAGATGCAAGAGTAGTGTTGCAAAACTCAGACAAATTCGGAATAAATCGGTTCAAATCAGAAGAAAACAAAAGGACAAAATTGGCCAACTCCGTTCGAATATACGTCGGCAAAGTCGGAAAAAATCATATAAATCGAATTAATCGGCTTAATCTTGCATATACTTTCAAAATTTTATAATATTATACATTAAAATCCAACCCAACACATATTTTATAAACGATTTTATTCATTGTTATGTAATATATTCCTTTATACTATTTAATACTTCTTCCGTCTTAAAATAATTTCACCAGACAAGAATCTCACACTTTAAAAAAAACATATTTATTACAGCTTTCTCTCATACTTTTTCTAAATTGACAGTTTTACCCTTAACTACTTAATTTAAAACTTTTTTAATATTTGTAATAATAACAACAAGTGAGGGTAATATGATAAACTCGAACTAAATTCCCTATCTATTTTTAGAAGTGGACAATAATTTTGGGACAATCAGAAAAGGAAAGGTGGACAATAATTTTAGGACGGAGGGAGTAGATAATTAAAACTAGCCAGAGGATGACATGAAGTGACCTAATACGTCTTTGATTGATTGATGGTTTGGGAATCTGATGTGTATCACCATAATGTAATCTGGAATATAACATCGAGAATTTTATATAAGAAGATGTAATCTACGTTATTAGTTGCCTATTATCTTTCACCAACAAGATTTTGAGTACGATTAATTCATTTTCTGCTCCATTGACATCACAAAAAGTCATACAATGGCTTTAGAAGTGATCTTTTGATATACTGTGTTAAGTGCTTCTTCTAATTAGTAAATACCTATGGGAAGGTTCATTCAGAAAATGTCCCCGAACACTTGAAATAAAGAAAAGTGTGAATTCAGCGTGTTTATGAAATTCAACAAATTGGGATGCAATAATGATTGGTAACACTTTGGTGCAAGACATCCATTGATAACTATTTCTTCGCAAAGCAAATGAAAAAGTTGTAATATCAATGATATTACAATTGTTAGGTCGAATATACTTTATTTTGTTTGATATGTATTTTCAAAAAATCTTAACTTAAATTTGGGTAAGCACTCACAAAATTTTAATATTTTAAAGGATAGGCACCATCAAAATTTTAATATATTTTGTTATAATTTTTTTTAAATAAATCATTATTTTTACACTACCGTAATTTCTCATAGGGTATGTACATGCATATTTTGTCAATGAGTTAATTCCGCCCCTATAATTAACTAGGATTTTTGAAAAGTTGAACCTCTTCTTATGCATCTCGACTTTTATTACCAAGTTTGACTTTTTTATTAACGTTGAATTTCATAGTTAGAAAAACTATTAATTTACGAAAAAAGGTATTTTCTGCAATAATATTTGTGCAACCAAAAGAATCACATGGGACAAAAAAACATAAGTTGGGTTGCCAAGGCCCAAAAATATCGAAGATTAGTTTTCTTTAAGTTTTCGTTTAGTAAAAATGGGTCTCATTGCCAATAGATATAACTTATACATAAACGTACTTTTAGAAAAGATTTAAGAAACGACCCCGCCCGTTGGGCGGGTTACGACGCTAGTATATATATATATATATATATATATATATATATATATATATATATATATATATATATATATATATATATATATATATATATATATATATATATGTATATATATGTATATATATAGATATATATATATGTATATAAATATATATGTATATATATATATATATATATATATATATATATATATATATATATATATATATATATATATATATATATATATATATATATATATATATATATATATATATATATATATATATATATATATATATATATATATATATATATATATATATATATATATGTGTGTATCATAAGCAATCACTTAATACTAGACATGCAAATATGTATCTAGATATGTATTGAAAGATGCGAAAGTTTATCGTAAGAAAAGAAATTCGCAAAAAGCTAGAAGATATATATAATATATTGTTACCAAGTTAAAAGATATACATAATATAATTTATTAATATAGAAAAATATTGGTAATATCTTGTCACCTATTTGATAAGATATACGTAATATTTTATTATTATCAGAATATACTCATACCAAATTTAAAAGATAAATAATATCTTTTTAGTATTTTAAATGATATGTATAACATCTTTTGTTAATATAATCATTATATTCGAACTTGCAGAATAATGCGAAAGAACACGACTCACAATCCTTCAACAATAAAATATGCACGAAGGTGCGAGTTAGCGCATATTGGTAAATTATATGTTTTACCCACAAAAATTCTAGGAAGTTAATGAATTTAATGTGTATTGAACACATTTGTGGGACGTAGGAATATTTAGGAAAAAATTCCTACATATTTGGAAAACTTCCGTAGCATATATTCATATAGCCACTTTTATTGTTATTGATCTACTTCTTTTTATAGGCTGACAAGTATAAATATGAGGAGAGATCATTCTCCATCTTTTATGAGCCATAACTATAAATAAGTAAACTACTTATCTTTGGTTGAAAGACTCGAGCATGCCCTTTAAATATATGATAAATATCAAACAAGAGCTAGTCTATAACAGTTACATTCATACATGTTTTCTGCAACAAGATTTCGTACGACCCTTTCCGATTTAAAGTAAACTCATCATTGATGTTGGAAACCGTGAAGCGTAAATTCGGTCGCATGTGCGAACTGTCGCGAATGGAATGAAACGAATGACCGCGGATAACAGATGGAAGGAACCGGATGACCGCGGATATTAGAAAAGTTTAATATATAAGTTATTAAAAAAATAGATCACCGGATCACGAATATGATCAGGAACAAGGACGGTATTCAATATTATCGTTCGATAAAAGGATATCTTCAAAAAACATAAAATATATCGTTTTTTGACAAAAGAATATCTTTATAAAATATGATATATGTTTTCACTGAATGACTATCGCGGGGAGGTGGGGCTGAATAGCCGCGTATATATCAACATTTAAAATATAATAAGCAAATACTGTAAAATTATAATACAATGAAGCCAGATAGCATATACGTATGTATAGACAATCAAATATTCAGAATTTTGAGACCTATATAAATAAGATATTCTCTACTCAATATACATATGCCACAAGATGTCGTGAGGCAATATCGACATATATATCACCGTATCTTTTTTTAATTCGGATTTATATGTTGTAATATGTGTTCCAAAATTAAAAGAAAAGATATTTATTATAAATATGACTTGGGTATTTTTGGGAAAGCACGATGGAATCATTCGTAGGAATATTGTTATCGATCGTAAAAAACCAGAGAAAAGAAAAAACTCATGCAAGGTGCGGCGAAAGTTTGCATGTGATATGCGAACTATTCCGGTTAACTTTTGGCATGGGATATGTGTATACGATCTATGCATAGATATGTGAATTGACATACATTAAACAAGAATATATTATGACTGTGTACCTTTATGTGCTTACGTCGCTTGCCTCCTACTGTGAGGAGGGATTAAGTTGGGAACACATATTATCTCAGATTCCAGTCGGAGTTGGACGAGCAATTTGTTGGTGTCCCACGGATGGCGCCAACTTGTTGGAGCATAATTTAGCTGGGACGGTTTGACGACTCTCCTAGGCTGTTCGTCGTCTTCCTAGGTCCTAAGTAATGCTGCAAACAAAGGTAAACCGGTTAGACGTAGACCCGAGGCCGGAGCCCCAAGGTCCACCTCCGACGGTCAAGTTAGTATTCAGTCGATATATAGTAAAACTGGTGTGGCTAAGAGAGATAACCTGATGTAGAATGAGACCCATACCCTTGTATTTATAGGACTAGGGTTTCTTGAAGGGTAAGTTAGGTATGTGTGGGTCGCGGGCCTGTCGGGCCGGGCCGACTGCAGACTATACGTCGATAAATGCCATTACTACAAGGAGTGGGAAAACCACCGTGGGACCTTCCATTCCTCCACCGTCAAAGGGGGAACAAGGCTCGAAGGTAACAATGAGTACTCCTACTCCCCTTTCGGTGATTCCTCCCACGGTCCCTCCTTGTGACATTTCACCTTTAACCGACCCTATTCCTTCTAAGCCTACCCTTGAAGAAACCAAAGGGAAGAGTCCTCCAACACCCTCTACTCAACCTTCACCCAAACCCAATCTACCGTACCCTTCTAGGTTGAGGAAGGAGAAAGTTAAGAATAAAGATGACATACAAGTGTCCAACTTCTTGAGGATGTTTATGCAATTGAATATCAACATATCTTTTGCGGAGGCTTTAGCTTACATGCCTAAGTTTGCCAAGATGTTTAAGGAGCTTCTCTCAAACAAAGAAAAACTGGTTGATATGCTTAACACTTCATTGAACGAGAATTGTTCTGCAGTGTTGTTGAAGACTTTACCTATTAAACTTGGTGATCCAGGCCGGTTTTTAATTCCATGTAATTTCTCGGGGGTAGAGAATTGTATGGCTCTAGTGGACATTGGTGCTAGCATAAATTTGATGCTAATGTCGGTTTGGAAACAACTCTCCCTTCCCGAGCTTACCCCTACTAAAATGAGACTTGAATTAGCAAATCGATCAATTGCTTATCCGATGGGGATAGTGGAAGATGTCTTTGTCGGGGTTGATAAGCTCACATTCCCCACGGACTTTGTTGTTGTAGATTCTGATGTAGATCCTCGAGTTCCCCTTATTGTAGGAAGACCTTTCTTGAGAACCGGTCGTACTCTTATTGATGTTGCGGAGGGGGAACTCGTTATGAGGGTGAAAGATCAAAAGGTTATGTTTCATATAGGGAAGCTATCAAAGAAATCTAATGAGCCCGAGATGGTGAATCATATGGATGTTCTTGATGAAGAGGTGAATAACGTTGATATTCTTGATGAAGTTTGTGATGAATATTTTCATGAAGCATGCCAGAGTGGTAACTATAATCTTCCCCATATTGAGACTATAGCTTCCATAACTTCCTCATTTCCTCCCTATGAAAAGAGTGATTCCCTTATAGATGAACTTGAGGCAAGTTTAGGGAAATTGGATTATGGAGCTTATTCTTCTACTTCAAATTGGGAAGAGGATGTTCTTGAGATTGAGAGATTGCTTAGTGAAGATGAGTTGATTAATGAAGATATTGACGCTTATCTTAAGATAGATGATGTTGTGATTGGTACATCCCCTTCCAATTGGGATGAAGACATTCGTGAAATAGAGAGATTGCTTTATGGAGATTCTATTCCCACTCAAACTTTTCATGAACTTTCATATACTACTCTTTCTTACCCACCTTGTGAAACACCTCATACCCAAAATGCTTCACCTATTCCTTCTATTACTATTTCACAACTTTTCTTAGAAACCAATTCAAACCCTCTCTTTGAGCCTTGCATTGATGAAACGGTTTTTGGGGAGTTTCAAGAGGATAGTGAAGTGTATAACTTGGATGATAATTTAAAGGGGTTTCTTAACACATCTTATGAGGAGGATTTTGATGACGATTTCTCTATGGATAAGAAAAAGAAAGACTTTGTGGTTTCTTCTACGAGTGTGTTAACACCTATTCTTACACCACCTTCGTCTCAAGTTCTGATGTATATGGGAGAATCTTCTTAGGTTTCCACTGAGTTTACTTCTTATTTTCCCCTAAAGGGAAAGGTGTTCGATCCTAGCATACATTTTTTAGAGCTCTCTCAGTATCCATCTGATGAAATAAAAGGAAAGATTTTTAGGAAATTAGGATCATGACCTTATCACCACACCATCCATTATCATAGTGCTCACCTTTTGCCTAAGGAAACCTCATTAATTTAACCCTTGTTTGTGATTACCACTTTGGGCTTGTGCTTATTTTGGGATGAAAATCATGTATTTGACCTTGGTGGACTTTCTTTGAGGTTTCCCTATTTGGGCATGTTGACATATTCTATCATGGAGAGATTTTCCATTCTTGTAAATTTTGGTTTCTCCATGATTATCTCTAAGAAATAGTTCTTGTGGGAAGAGTAGAGCTAGAGACTCCTTAAATCAAGCTTGAATAACTAGGTTAGATCATCTAGACTAGAGTGTGGTAGGATAGGAATAATAAAAAGGGTAATATAGTCGAGATGAAGTGTAGGGGTGCCTTTATTTTGTCTTTTTGGTGTTTGTAGGGTTGCTCTCTCTCATTTCATGCTTGGAGCTTATGGAGGAGGCCCTTGTATCGGGTTCACTTTGATACTTTTGTGATTCAAAATTGACTCTTAATAATGTCTAAAATTAATTCACTTTAGTATACCTTTCCTTAACTCGAGTTAAACAAAGTTCACAATGTCATAAGTATAGGGGAGTTTACTCCAATACTCTTAAACGTTGAGGATAATATTTATCTTAAGTGTAGGGGGTCTTCTATTGAAGTGACCATACCTAGACCATTGCCTTGCCGTCATGATAATTGACAACATTGTCAAGTTTTTGATCTACTTTGGCCACCAAAAATATGCATTCATAATTTTTACATTAATTATTTTTCATTTGCATAACACATTTGCATTGCATATATATTTCTTCTTTTATTTTTCACCAAATATATTACTTGTGGCTATTATATCCGCTTTCGTAACCTTTACTTTTTTGTCAACGTATGTATATATTGTTAATAAATAATCAAGAACGGTTTTAATCTGTTTGTAGTCTCTTCTGCATTATTGACTAATCATTCGTGGTTGGTATAAGTACGTCATAAGATTCTAAGTTAGAACGTTTTATGTGTACTAGACTTATGTCATGCTTAATACTTAGCGGGTGTTTTTCTTTTAATTATTTTTCTATTCTCTGTGAGGAATCAAAAAAAATGTTTTTCTTTTAATTATTTTTCTATTCTTTGTGAGGAATCCAATATTACCTTGACGGGTTGCGGGATTGAAGATCCAAGGTCTCAAAAAGGCGGCGGATATAAATTATTGCGTGAGTAGATACTTATTAATGCATGACATAAGTTTCTTACACATAAGGCGAATGACTTTATATTTTAGGTCGGACTTATATCAACTATGTGCGGTTTTTCAAGTAATAGATGAGATGGTTACTTAGGATTAAAACCGTGCTTCCTTATTTTCAGATTGTACATTTCTTATATTTCACGCTTTAAATAATGACAAATTTGCTCTCAAGCAATTTGCTAAATTAATAACCGGTCTTAGAGGCACAATAAGTGGGGGTATAATGGTAACATAATTAATTTGTATGAATAAGTTGATGCACTTGCACTTATGAATAACAATGATCTCGTTTTTAAGCTTGGTATGGGGAAAGTGAAACTTGAGGATGATAAGTATTCATGGTACCAAAGCCCTAATCAAAGTCAATGATTTCTTTATGAGTTATTTCCATCAAAACCATTTCAAGAAAATACAAAAATATATAAATAGAATTGTTTTACTTGAATTGCATTGTAAAATCAAAATCATGCATCATATAGTGGAGCATAGTGTAGAAGCATTTCATCTTGGCCAAGGTGGATTAATTAGAAAAAAATATAATTTAGAGCTTTGAAATATTGCATTGCATGAGGCCATGGAAATGATCAAGTGTAGGGGATTTGATATGAGTGAAATCTAATATCAATTATAACAAATCAAACCCTAAACACAAAGAAAAGTACCATGTTTTATGTGAAAAAGCAGATTTGTTGTTTGTGTTTTTGTAGGTAAAATGATACGATTTGGTGCAAACACGGATTTCAAGGCATTAATATCAAGAAAAAGACAAAAGAAGGACTCATTTTGACAAGTCTCCAAAGTTCAAGGACCTTTCATGACAATCTGCCAAAGATAAAGGTCTTGAAGTGTAATTTCAAGAAAGTGAAAGAGCTCAAGATTCAAGTCAACCAAAGTCAAAGAACCTAATTACTTGATTTCACAAGTGGAAGGACTAACGTTGTCAAGTTTATGAAGTTCCTAGCCTAAAACAACAATCTGTCAAAGAGAAGGACTAATTATGCCATTTTTGGAACTCAAAATAAGCTTAATCCGAGTGACATATATCTCAGCCAATGAGAGGCAAGTATATTCAAGCCACGGATTGCCACTATATGCTATATTAACAAAGAGAGTGACGAATCTACACAGTGCTCCCACTATCCACTTTTCCACCAATCAAGCAATGCCTACTCAGTGATCTTTACTGTACAACGGATACTGATCCGTGTATACATTATTGGACTAATAACAAAACGCCACGTGGCCAGTCTATCACCAGGTCTTGGATTTTGAAGGAGGCCATTTCACAACAAGTCATCAACATGAAAAATGCTCACCATGACAAGACGAACTCAACCCAACTACTTAATTGAGATGAAATCAAGAGAAGCAGATTCCCCCAATTTTTATCAAGAACAGCTCACTAGAAATTGACATGTGGAAGAAGCTAATTGGATGAGACACGTCACCTACCTCAACACTCATCACATTTTGTCTATAAATAGTGGATGATAGCTGATTTATAGTGAGTAGTTAGTGTGTGAAAAAACACACACTTTGTAGGATTCTCTCATTTACTCTCCTTTTCATTTCTAACATATAAGAGTGATTAACAACCACTCTTAAGCTTGTTAGTTAGACAATTATTTAGTTGTAACCATAACCTTCCATTAATAAAATTCATAGTTCACTTAATTCTCTTAATTTACCTTACTGAATCTACTATTCATCTCCTTCATCCTTATGATTCTGCTATTCTGATGGAATAACAGAATTGAGTAGTTGTTTTAGAAGCTTACTAGTGATCAGAATCCTCTTATTCAGTCATTCATTCAGCATTAGCCAGAAAGTAGCAGATTTGCAGAATTATGATCAGACATTATGGATGATGAAGATGATTGGTTGGAAACTGTTGTTGATTAGTGATATGGTGTTGAAGAAGATCAAAAGAGAGTTCAACACTCTCTTCTCCACCAAAGGAGGCTTCAATAGCTAAAAAGTTCTAAATTCTGTTTTAAATTTCACTTAATTGTCAATTGCATGCTAAATTCCTAGAATTAGTGTAAGATTGCTTGATATTGCCTGCTATATGCTCTTTGTGATCTAACTGATATGCTTTGATAGCTTGTGGTTCAATTCTGTTAGTATTAATCTGCTTTGCATAGCTATAATTCTGTTTCAGTTCATAAGTAGTGTTTGGTTGATCTTCAGTCTGTTGATTCAGCCATTGTTTTGGAGTAATTGTTGTTATTATACACTTAGTAACTGGTAAAAGGTAATTGCGCAAGTTTTCAAAGTCAAACACTTAGTCAAAAAGGTAAAGGACACAAAAATGCTTTGGGTCAGTTGTTCATACTTAAAACAGCTACTTTCAAACAAGCACCATTTGCTCAATTCAAGAAGATAGAACTTGATTTTTGTTCATTGGATAACTGAACATCCACGCTTTCCAGATTGATAAGCAGTTAGGTCTAGTTTCCAAAATAGAATAAGCTAGAGTCTTCTAAAAGTCTCTATGATAAACAACTTAATTTGTCAATAAGCATTTCCATTTCTAGCTTATCTACTTTAGAAACTTGTCAATTTTATTTCATAAATCAGTTGTATAAGTGGTTTGAACAAGTTTTGGCTTAAGTCAACTTTCGGTTAATGAAAGTTAACACGTGGTCAACATAAGCTCAGTTTAGCTTATTTGCATATTCTGGCTTATTCACTTGAGCTTATTGAGAATTTCTTTTTGCCACGTTCATTCTTAGAGGTGTTTTACAAGTTTCAATCATTTCCAGCTTAAGTGATTGTTTGAATAAGTTAGATTCTTAAAAGTAGCTTATTAAGAAAAGCTATAATTCGTTTAAGCTCATTTCAAGGAAATTCCTTTTAACTGGCTAGCTGAAATTACATTTAGAACACTTTGCAAAAAACTAGAGCTTATAATATGGACTAGAACTGCTTATCCAGCTTATTTTTGGTTAAGTCCGTTTTTACTTAAAACTGTTCATTAATTACCATTAGGTCCTTGGAGTAAGTAAACTTGCTAGTTTGTTAGAAAATTAGTTATAACTAATTAGGGTTGCTGTTTAGTCCCTAGAAATTGTTAGGGGTGTTATTTTCATTTACAAGTTTGTTATAGTTGTTATTTTTGGCAAGTAGTTTATACAACTTTCAATTTCAGTCCTTATACTTTTCACATTTACATTTTAGTACTTGTACTTCTATGAACTTCCATTTTAGCATTTAATACTTAGTTGTGCATTACTTGGTTGTACTTTGTGCTTATTGAATGGTATGTGAAATATGTTTTTAGCATAGTACAGTTACTTAGACGGTATTATTTTTACCTTTTTGATTGCTACGTGACAATTAGACATAGAATACCAAAGTCTTTACAATCAAATACCAAGAACAATTAAGTGACTTGATTGATATCGAATGATCACTTCGTAAAGATATCGAGAGAAAAACAAACTTGAAAAGACAAATATTAAATACATCCCAAGGTACCAAATTTCCATAGAGTACTGGTTATGGTAGTCATAGTTGTAAGGTACTTGACTATATCTACTTGGTGTGCTGTGGTTACTTTTAGGAAATGGGCGTTTTGGGTAAGATGGCATATGTTGATATTGTATGTTTCTTGCTCTAGTATTCGCTTCTATGTTTCTAAAGTTTGTGTTGTATCTTTCTTGATTGAAAGGTTTGAGTTTTCTAGATATCGTGACGAATTCAGCCTATTATGTATTTGTGTAGCAATCAACACTACGGACCTTTTGGGTGTTGGACCCTTCTGCAGAGGGGTCTGACGGGGTCCGGGCCTCTCTATGACAACAACTTTTAGAATTTCATTTTGCGGTGTCGTTTTTGAGCTAGAAGCTGTATTTTCCTTTTCAAATCCCAACCCTGTTTTATCTTTACTATCTCTTTGATAGTTGAGCAATTCTTCGATACAATTTGCATTTTTGGTAAATTTTACAAATCTTTGATTTTGTTTGGTTAATTCCTCTTGACTAGTTTTCAGTTTCTCAATTTCGAAGTTTTGCTCTTGGTATTTTTCACATTTATCTTTGGGTATTTTTCCTTCTCTAGTCTTAATATTCTAGCTTTTAAATCATAAACCTCTTTTTCTAAGCTTTTGTTTTTAGCTTTTAAAAGTTTGTTTTTGTTTATAATTGTAAGGCTTGTCTTACACATTTTGTTAAATTTAGTTTGTAACGTGTCATCATCTAGTGAGGAAGAGTTGTAAGAGGAGTCAAAATGTACCTCATTATTTTCATGTGCCATGAGAGCTAGCTTTTCCTTTTTGGTATCATTATCTTCATCATCACTAGCACTCCATGCACCACTTATGAAAGCTTTTTGGGTCATTGGCTTTCTCTTTGGGTACTTGTTAATGTATTGACTTGATTCACCGCATTGGTAGCATCTTCTTTCACCTTTGGACTTCTTGATATCAAATGGTTTTTGATATGCCTTCTTGTTGTCAAGTGGTTGTCTTATGAGTCTTCCTTGTCTTTTGAAGAATTTTTTGAAGTCACGAAGGCATATTCTTCATCATCACTATCGAAGTCATCGTTATTAGTAGATTCTACTTAAGCT
Organism: Glebionis coronaria; assembly: GCA_025667525.1. NCBI lineage: Eukaryota > Viridiplantae > Streptophyta > Magnoliopsida > Asterales > Asteraceae > Glebionis > Glebionis coronaria. Next base: position 14,127 of record JANFOE010002958.1, read on the forward strand.
TTCAAGGCTAGTGATCTTTGTTTTTCTGTTTTACTTTTCATGATTACGGAATCTTTTTCCATTACCATTTCGTGCACTTTAAGATTTCTGATAAATCCATCTAGTGATAGCTTCGAGAGATCTATGGATTCCTCGATTGCCGTGACTTTGGCTCGCAATTTTGGATGAAGAGCCCTTAGGAATTTTCATACAAAGTTTTTTGTTGGAGAAGGATTGTCAAGTGCTTTCAGTGATGTTATGATAGTTTTAAACCGACCAAATCCCACATCAATTGATTCTTCTTCATGGATAGAAAATTGTTCGTATTGTTGAATGAGTAGATCAATTTTGTTATCCTTGACTTGTGATTTTCCTTGATGTGTGTGACTATGAGTGAATGCCAAATTTCTTTGGCGGTTTGACACATAAAAATTCTTTCATACTCTTTTTTAGGTAGAGAATTATAGAGCATCATTTTGGCTTCATTATTTTTAGCCAACATTTTCTTTTGGTCATTGGTTTGATTTGCTCGTGGAACCAATTCGAGTTGATTGGTGGTGATATTCATTACCATTGGTATATAATCACCTTCAATGATTATATACCAAAGATCTATATCCTTAAATTTTACATAGGTTTCAAAACGGTTTTTCCAATAAATGAAACTATCTGTTACAAAGAGTAGTGGTCTTAGCATAGATCGCCCTTCTTTGTAATTTTCAGATTCCATGGATCGATTCAAGGTTTAAAGTACAGTATAATTTAAAGATCTTGAGTACGTAGCTCTTGATGCTAATTGTAGAAAACTAGAAGGGGGGTTGAATAGTTTTTACCGATTAGTTTTAAACTTTTAGAAACTTTTTCGTGATTGTAAGGATATATATAAATCAAGTATAACGAGTGAAGTAAATGACTTGAAGTAATAAAGAAACAAACTACAATGCACAAGTATTTATAGTGGTTCGGCCTAGCAAGATCTCTTTTATCTTGCCCCTACTTCCACTCCTCGAGTATCCACTCGAGAGTTCTACTTCACTAGTAAATGAATCTCCTTTACACCTGTGGAGAAACCTTCACACTTTGGCTTATAATCTTTACCGACATCTAAGCTAAGATTTATTAGTTCTTTTTACAAAGGCACAACTCGCCTTGTAAACTTCTACACTTCGTAGTTATAACACCAACCACACTTTACACAACTAGATAGATGAATGGGTACAACAATGGTGAGTGTATAGGTAACACTTAACACATTCACACAATGTAAAGCCTTGATGGATCAAAGCTTGAAGTTCTCGTGATTGATCTTTATATGTGCAAATGATCTAAAATCATAAGACAAGAAAAGAATTCACAAACGTTAGTTAGAAGGTTAGATATATATATTAGAAAGGGGTAAGTTAGAAGCTTGGACAAAGGGGTTCTATTTATAAACAAACTGCCAGAGGCCACGGAACACGTCGGACCCTTTCCCTTTGGGTCCGCCGGGGTCTGGCTATTCTGACTTTTGTTGCCTCATAAATGTTTGTCTAAAACTTGAAGCAATCAACATAATCTACTTGGTTTTACTTAGAAGATCTGATGTTGTAGGTCAACCATTGACTTTTTGAAGACAACATATATCATTTATATGTTTTTATTTGAATGTTTATGTGTAAAACATTTTTGTAAAAGTTTGAAGAAACCAATATGATGCTTATAATTCAAACATAAAAATATGTTCGATGTTTTGTCGTTAACAAAACGTTTAGCATGATTAAAACGTAAATATCATTTTAATGCGATATTTTCATTTACACACAAGTTTTTAATGCATATTTACAATGCGGTTTAAGCACAGTTTGAGGAAATATGCAAATATGTAAGTTTAGTTGGGTATATCTGCAATTGCTCCATTTTTGTATGATTACATTAGCGAGGACGATTGTAATCAAATAGTTTATAAATTACAATAATCTTATGTAATGTACATAATGCAAGAATCCATGTATGGATTAATGCATGCATCTAAGGAATGTAGCTTAAGTCTAATTATTAAATCCATGTTTTGATATTAACTAGAACTAAGATAGCTTGTGAGTATATCTAAAAGCTAGTGGGAGTATTATGTTTATTTCTTAAATAACATATGATGTTTAACATATGGAAAGCAATATTCCATGTAAGCTAGATGTTATACCTTAGTTTGGAATAAGGTTTCATATGAAAGGGTTTAGAAATTAAGCGTATGACCTTAGTATGTATGTTTATTGTATTAAAAAATTGTGGTAAATAAAATCCAAACACAACATGAAATCTCATTTAGAAAGTCTCAATGAATGTATCTCATTTGATGAGAGTTGACATGAGATTGAAACTTAAAGGGTTCATCATGTAAAGCATATTGTGTATATGGATAATTGTAAAACTTGTATAAGTACATGAAGATTTGACAACAACATTTGCTTAAAGAGAAAATCATTTATACGATTAGTACAAATGTTATGATAAGATTTGTTTGAAATAGAATTACTAACTTGAATTGTTCCAAGTAATGAATTTCCTATATGATAATAAGATGTAATTATCATTGTCAATAAACATAGAGTTTAGAATGACGCCAAATATTATTATATTAATAAATAAAGTTTATGATTATTATAAATTATAGTGATGTATCTAGACATGGATGATAGTTTGATTGAGATAACACTCAATACTACTCAGAATGCAAATTCATCTTTGATAATGAATATGTGGACTAGTTATGTTCAATTGAGCATAATGTTGCAATACATATCAAAAGAATAAAGAATACTTTATAGTTTAAGAAGCTATTAAAGATGATTATTTTCAATAAGGTGTTTAGTTGGACTCACACACCTTATAGGATGTAGTACAACAATAATCCCATTTTATTGTGTGTTATATGTAGAAACATACATAAAGACAATCATTATATATGTTCTGAGATCATCACAACTGTGAATTTGAAACAATTATTCTCAAAATTCCAAAGATCAAACCGAGTATAGTTTCATGAAATATATGCCTTGACAACAAGTCATATCTTGAGGAATGATTTTTCAAGTAAGGTTATCATGCATTGATCTTCTAGTGTTTGGATAAAGGATATTGTTTAACAATATTTATTTATGAGTTGAAGTATTTGATATGTTCGGTTTTCATTTATATTTATCGTTCCTATTTTTTCATGTTTAAATCCTTGAACAATACGTTATTCTAAATTGTCTACGTCTATTGATTATATGGAATATAATTAAATTAATACATATATGAGAGATGGTAATATTTGTAGAATAGGTAAGAACGGTTCACTAACTTATAAAATATCCAAAATTGTATATTCGACATCTCCTACTAATAAGTCAATCATTTTATGGATCGACGTCTTTAAATGAAATATGTAAATGATTTACATTACTAAATCCTTTGACTTGATATGCAAGCAGGTCTTATATATATGGATGGTACTTTTTGTAATAGTTCTAACACTATCCTCAATATGGTAGTAATAAAGACTATAATCATTTGTATCTTGAAGCATGTAAGAGGCACGGGTACTCAAGATAGAATTTGTTCATTCAACTAGGATTGAAGAAAAATGCTACTGGGCCCCTCATTAATTAATTAGATGTTTGTATGGCCATACCTAATGGTAATCTAGATTTGTCTCGATTAGGTCGGTAATCTATATTAATTATGTAATACGAGAAACAGAATAGTTAAAATGGAATGACTTTGATCCATATCCATTATTAACATGGCATTTGAGAAACAAAGAGATTGTAAATGTTTAAGTCATTTGAATGTACTATATGGAAAACTACACTCGAGAGTTTCTGGTAGCATTAGTGTGTTGCTAGATGCTAACCAATGTTACTATATTTATTATCACATGTCCAAGTGGGAGCTGTTGGATTATGTACACGTAATAATAATATGTCTGGTAGTCGACTCGAGCCTAAGGAGACACAAGCGTAAAACGTTAAGCAATGATAATTAATATTGTATTAATTATGTGTTAAACAATAAACAAATAAAAGAGAAGTCGAGAAAAAGGAAACAATAGTTTGTTCCCTTATATCTATAATCGGCTGACTATAGCCATGTGGGTTGGTTTTGTCACGTATATAAGGAGGTCATTGTTAGCCTCAAATTATTGAGTCAAACAAGAATACTCGGTCATATGTTTATTATGTATCGTATTTTAGAACGTTGTAATAGGTAGTAGGTTAGTCGTGTTTTACAGGCTTAACTTTAAGCTAAAGTTCATTCATAAGTAACTAAAGCCTTAAAGGAAAGCCCGGCCCATTAATATATAGCCCAAACAAGCCCGCATGTGGGTGGACTATATATACACTCACCTCCTAGCATGTTAGGAGGTGGTTGGTTCACTATTCATTCTTTCTTTAACCTAATATTCCGAAGTTTCCAACCACTGTCTCTCTTTTCTCTCTCTAGAATTCATCTATCTTTTTTCTTTATTTCTTGTTTAATCGTCATCATATTATGGGACAACAATTGGTATCAATCGCCATGGGATAGATTAGTGATTGGTTTTTGTTATTGATTGATTTCATGGGTTTTTTAAGATCAACGCCTCACGTCTCAATTTTTTTTTGTGTTTTCCGTGCTCTAAATCATGATATAAATCTCCTACATAGTTGTGGTAGGGATTTGGGTGCTTTGGATTGGTTAAAATCATGGATTGGTTAAAATCACGGATTATGTCTAACATTAAGTTTCTTGATGAGTTTCCAGGTTGTTTTGCAATATTCCAACCTTACAGGATTTCTGACCATTCTCCTTGAGTGTTAAGAATCCCTACAATTAGCAAATCTAAGCCTAAACCTTTTAAATTCAGTAATTTTCTTGTGCATAAGGAGGGTTTTCATGCAGTGGTAGCTAACGGTTGGTTGGCTAATGTTCATGGTTGTGCTATGTTTAGGCTTGTTAAACGCTTAAAAGGTTTAAAGGCTCCGTTTCGTAAACTGCTGTTTGAACAGGGTAATCTTCATGATCGTGTTACTAGACTACGTGTGGAATTAGATGTTGTTCAACAAGCCCTTGATAGAGATCCATCCAATGTGCTGTTGAAAGAAGAGCATGCTCATTATCTAGTTGCTTTTAAGGAAGCTTCTCTTGATGAGGAACGTTTTTTACGTCAGAAATCTAAAATTGAATGGCTTGATGCAGGTGATTCAAATACGGATTATTTTCAGAACTCGGTTAAGAGTAGGAAGGCTCGTAATCATATTGAAATGGTTCGTGATTCTCATAATGTGCTTCATGATGGAGATGCTGTGCCTGGAGCTTTTGTTGCTCATTACGAGCAATTTCTTGGTCAGGCAAGTGTGTCAGGTTCTTTTAATACGTCTAATTTGTTTGTTCGAAAGCTTGGTGCTCAGAAATCTGCCCATATGGTTAGAGTCATCTCCGACTCTGAAATTAAGAGTGCGTTATTCTCCATAAGTGATGATAAAGCGCCTGGGCCGGATGGTTTTACTGCTGCGTTTTTTAAGAAGTCTTGGGATATTGTGGGTGATGAGTTTACATGTGCTATTCGGGAGTTTTTCTCTAATGGAAAACTACTTAAAGAGGTTAATCATACTATTATTGCTCTTATCCCTAAGGTTACTGTTCCTGACAGGATTACTGACTATCGCCCTATCTCTTGTTGTAATGTTATCTTTAAATGCATTAGCAAGATTATTGCTAACCGTATTAAAGGGGATTTGGGGGTTTTGGTTAATATAATCAATCAGCTTTTGTTCCGGGCCGCAGGATCTCGGATAATATATTATTGACGCAGGAGTTGATGAGAAACTATCATAGAAATTCTGGTCCGTCAAGATGTGCTTTTAAAGTTGATATTCAAAAAGCTTATGATACGGTGGATTGGCAGTTTCTCTGTAACACTCTGATTGGGTTTGGTTTTCATCATATAATGGTTGATTGGATTATGACATGTGTTTCTACTACGTCGTATTTGATTTGTATCAATGGTAATTTATATGGTTGGTTTCAAGGAAAGAGAGGTCTCAGACAAGGTGATCCGTTATCTCCGTATCTTTTCACTTTGGTTATGGAAGTTCTTTCTCTTATGCTGCAGCGAAGGGTTCTTGATGCTGATGACTTTTATTTCCATCACCGGTGTGAGCAGCAACGAATTATTAACCTTTGCTTTGCAGATGATCTTTTCTTGTTTGCCAGGGGTCATTTGGGTTCTGTGCAAGTTATTATGGATGCTTTGGAGGAATTTAAAATTGCTTCTTGTTTGGTTCCAAGTATCCCTAAGAGCATTGTTTTCTTCTACAATGTTTCCACTGCTGTTAAAAGCACTATTTTACATATAATGCCTTTTGCTGAAGGCGAGTTACCTGTCCGATACCTTGGTGTTCCTCTAATCTCTTCCAGGCTTCTGTATAGGGACTTTAAGGTCCTTGTAGAAAAGCTTGAGAGTAGAGTTAACTATTGGCGCAATTAATTTCTTTCTTTAGCAGGAAGACTCCAGTTAGTTCGTTCAGTCCTATCTTCTATGCATATTTACTGGGCGTCAGTCTTTATTTTACCTGTGCGGATTATTCATGATTTGGAGCAGCTTTTGAGAGGCTTCTTATGGTGTCAAGGTGAAATGAAGAAGGGTAAGGCTAAAGTTGCTTGGGACTCTGTCTGTAATCTATTTTATGAAGGTGGCCTTGGTATTCGTAAGTGAAACTAGGATTTTTAATCCTTTAAATTATTTATTCGTTTTTCCTCGACTCACCCGAATTGATTAGCAATTATCGTTACGACTTGATTTGTTTTTGGTAAAATCTATTTTTGATAATTTTTAACTAATTAAAACTATTTAATATTAAAATCTAATTTAAATAAATCTATTTTAAAACTAATTGAAAATATAAAACTTAACAAGAATAAAAATTTAAATCTAATTTAAACTAATTAAAAAAAAATATAAAATTTTAAAACTAATAATGACTTTTAAATAAAGTCTATTTTGAAAATAAAACTAAAACCTAATTAATTTTAAACTAAAAACTTTTTAATTTAAATTTAAAGAAATTCTAAACTAAATTTAATGACATAAAAGAAAGATAGATTAAAATAAAACTCAATTAAAACTTTTATCTAAATTTTAAATAAACTAAAAACTTTAATTAAACTAAATTTAAAACTAATAAAATTTAAACTAATTTTAAAAGTAATTAAAAATTAAAATGTATTTTTTATCTTTTTATTTTTATTAAGAAAAACTGATTATAAGAAAATTACTTTTTAATTAAAATTAAAATAAAATTAAACTATTATTAAACTTAATTAAAAGCTAACAGAACTAATTACTAACCCTATATTAATTACTAAAAGTAAAACAATTAACAAAAGCTGCCTAGCTCAGTTGGTTGAGACGTTCGGTTGTGGAACTAGAGGTCACAGGTTCGAGTCCTGTGAGGGGCGAAATGTTGCGAATTATTATTATTTTTCTCTAATTAACTTTTTGGAACTTGAATTTTGGACAAAGTAGCAACCTCAGACCAATTGGGTCTGAGGTGATAGCATCAAAATATCACAAGTAAGCAGAATTCAAATAAGCAATATTCCAAATAAGCAGAATCCTAAATAAGCTTAACCACAACCAAATAGCTAGACTAGATAAGCAGAAACGAATAAGCTAATTCAAACCGGTAATAAGCTACTCTTACGAAAACTGATTATCTAATAAGTTTATCAACTAAAAAACGCAGATTCAAACATCCTCGAAAACAGATAGCAAATAACAATTATTTAACAATACACTTTTAAACTTAACTCAAATCCAATAAAACTAGCAATCCTATAAGCTGATATCAACTATTTAATAAGCAAAGTTCCCAAACAAAGCAGATCCAAACGCAGGTTATCAATATTACTAAGCAGATTCTAAATCTAGCAATTTAAACCGAATCCAAACAAAATCGAACAAACAATAAACTGATGACAACTAATCTTAATAAGCTAATTCCAAAAACTAGAAACTAGGAAGATTAAAATAAGCAGATTCAAACAATTAGCAAACCTATAAGCCAAACAAGCAGATTCGAGCTATCTTAAACCTACAACTTAAACAAGACCTGAAAAATATAAGCAAATCCTACGCAACTCAGATGAACACAAGCAGATTCAACAAGTATATAAACTAATCAGGCAGATTAATAAACTAAACTTAACAAAAAAATTAAAAAGAAATGAGAACCTATTGTAGAAAGCCTTTGAGCAGAAGGTGAGCGCTGAGCTCCCTTGAAACGTCAACAACTTCAACAATAATAAACCGAACTTCAAACAAACACAACCTTGAATCGAGAACAAGTAGCCTTTCTTTTTATATTTCCAGTGGGGAAATAAATCATTCACTTTTCTTTATTTTTTATTTTTTTTTTATTTTTTATTTTATATTATATCATTAACAAAAACGAGAACAGTACTAACTCTTTAACAGATTAGAAGAAAAAAGAAATCAATAACTGAGTAAAAAAAAACGAGGCTCCAAATAAAACTAAATAAACTTTTTCATTAATTAATTAAAAAAAAAATTACAATACTTGAAAATTGAAAGAACAAGAACCCTAAACAATCTATTTTCTAAAATTTAAAAATAAAGAAAAGCATAAAAAACAATTACATGTGAGAGAGGGGTTTTATAAGGATCCCTCGATCCTTCTAGGCTTTCTTGGAGGCTACGGAGTGAAATCCTGACCATTGATCTTTCCTCTCTTTCTTCATTCTTCATCCAACGGTGGACAATCTTCTTTCTTCACAAGGATCGCCAGCGTGGACGATTTGTGCTAGTTTGGTGGTGAGGTGGACTCATCTAATTGGATGAGTGGTTGTGATGATGTGGGTGAGCCAATCAAATAAAGCCACGTACTCTTGCTTCTCCATCTTCTCTTCCGAAATAATTGGGGATTTATTTCCCAATCACGTGATAAACACGTGATAAACACGTGGGATCAAAACCCCCCTAACGAATTAACTTTTTACCCTAATTAGGGTTTTGGTGAATAGTGGTTTTTACTGGTTTTGGGTGAGAGGAAAAATGGGGAAGATGAAAACAACACTGTGAGAGAGAAAGGGTAAAAGGGAAGCACATTGTTTGTATCGAAAGTCAATGTGAAGGGTAGAAAAAATCGTTTTATTATTTTGAGTGTGGGTAAATATTAAATGGGTGAGACACGTGGGTAATGGGGAATGGGTTTGGGGATAACCGGTAATTGGGTAAAGTTTATTTCATTAATTGTGTCGGTGGGTGAAGTGAAGCAAATTCACATAAAGTAAAACGTGAATTTGGGGGGGTTTGACCTGACCATATTTACTCCATCCGTTGCCCTTTTTAAATTCATAACCCACATGGGCTTTGGCCCAGATTAAACACCCCCATCCGTGTATTTAATTGGGCCTATTGGGCTTTGATCAACAAATAACTTTTTAAGTCCATAATTGGGCTTAAAGGCCCAATATCCATATGTGGGACCCACTTGGCTCGTAATCTCGACAAAATATTAAATCCACTCATGTCGGGTTCGATTTTTTGGCTTTCTCAATCTTTATCATCAAACTCGTGTCGATCATTGCCGGTTTTCGTGAACATGGCACACTTTTGGTCTTCGACTTTGTCTTCAACTCTTTCTTGAACTTTTCTTCGACATTTGACCGTGAAATCCCATGTTTTCTCTTCTTTTTATCATTTGTACCTATTTAACACACAAAACACAAAACCACGCGTAATTCCGACATTTATGATAATAAACACATGATTTGGTCTTGTTTTTCCTTGATTTTAGTGGAAAAAGGATAAGTGTTTACACACTTATTAAATCCCCTACACTTGACCATTGCAATGACCCCATGCAATGCATAGTTTGAAAGCAAAGAGTTACATTTTTCTCATAATCAATCCATCCCGGCCTTTATTAATTTTTACTACTGCTATGGGAAGATAAAAACTTAAAAGGAAACAAAAGTTAAAATACTTTATGAACTTGAAAATTATTGATGGAAGAAACTCGTTAAGAAGTCTAAGACTTAGATTAGGGCTTTGGTGTCATGAATATTAATCACCCTCAAGTTTCACGTTCCCCAAACCAAGCTTAAAAACGAGATCATTGTTAATATAAGTTAGCACAACTAACACTTACTCATGCGGTTTAATTATTCACTTAGACCCCCTTATTCCTACGGTGTATCTCTTTTATTTTATTTTTGTCTTGAATGATCACGAGGATGCATTTTTGACTTATTTCGATAATTTATTTAGGCCGAAAATAAAGTGGGACGATTTAATCAATAGTTAGCTAAAGGACAAAATCTTTTAAAACTGCTTCTCGAAACCTCAAAAAGTTCATATCTTGGCATAACTCGTTTCACGATTTGAGACCTTTCTCGGACCGATATTTGGCTTGTACTTCAAACTTCAAATCTTGAGAGACGATCTTGAAATTATGGTCTTCTCTTCATTTTGGTATACATCTTCATAAGGAGTGAAAGATGCTTCAAACGTTGACCACGACTTCTTCATTTATCCTCTTCTTTATTTAGGATTTTGATATACAACGATCCGCCTCCTTTTCGGACTTGGATCTATTTATCCTCATACCTTGTTAGGGTCTTTTTGGATAGACTTCTCCATGATCTTTAGGGGAGTAATTGCTTCTCGTCGTGTGTCTTGATCCTTCATATTGATTTGGATTAATGATCTTCACATCATCTTAGGATCTTTAGCAAAAAGTGAATCCTCATGCCTTGTTAGGGCCTTTTTGGACTCGGGTATCCTCATGCCTTGTTAGGGCCTTTTTGGATAAGCCAATCTTCGCGTCCCGTTTCAATAAGTTATGCCTTGGCTATGAACTCTAATTAATACCGAGCAACTTTTAAACGATCTTGTGCTAGAAGCTAAGTAACCTTTTAAATCGTACAACCTTATTTATTGCAAATATATTTATTAACAAGTGATGGGAGAAAAAGCTCATAACTAACTCACATAAGTTAATGAAAGAATACCGAACTTATAATTAACTCTATCATCTCTCGTTCTCCACAATTTAAAATCTCAAGGAATGAGACTCGTGGATGCTTAGCCTAATAAACCAATTAAGGTTCATATGGTTAAGGATACTAGCTAGAGTAAACTCGGATAAGTAAACTCGGGTTGAGTCAAAATATTCACGACGGGCCTAATATATCAAAGACATCTAAACTTGTTAAACCATTTTATTTATTTATTTTATTTTATTTTTGACTTTATTTTTGAAAATATAAATACGATGCAAAGAAAATAAAATAAAAGAAAAATACTACAAGGCCAAAATAGATCAAAAATTTGAAAAACGTTGAAAATTTTAAATTTTTTTTTTTTTTTGGTAAAATGGGGTCAAATTCATGGAAAAGGCCACTAAAATTCGATAGAAGGCCCCCCTACACTTAACATAAACATTGTCCTCAATGTTTAAGCATGTGGGCGAATAAACTCCCCTACACTTAGGACATTGAGTACGTTGTTTAAAATCGAGCTAAGGAAGGGACAACTAAAGTGATTACATTTATTCGTTTTATTTATATACAAGATTGAATCACAATAGCAAAAACTTATCGAAGGAACCGGGTACTTGGGAACACGGGATCACGGGTCGTGTCAAAAGTACCAAAAGCGGATCATGAAAGCTCATGTACCTACACAATCTCAACACACAAACAAACAACCTACACGGCTCCCCCCTACACTTATTGGTGGACATGGATGAAGGTGAAAAAGGTGGAAAGGGTGGAAAAGGTGAAAAATCTAACCTAGTTAAACGATGCTTGATTTATTTATCACGAGTCTCTAGCTCGACTCGATTTCCCGAATGTCAACATTCAAATGGGAAAATCATGGAACAACCGAGATTTCCAAGGGAGGGAAATCTCTCCATGATTAAGGTGAAACAAAGTCATACAAGGCATACCCCATGAAAATCCACCCGGGTCAAACACATAATTTCCATCACAAAAGGAAATAAACCCCGAGGTGGTACGCAAGTCATAGAAAAGTGGGGTATCCTTATGCAAAAATCTCTTACTAGGGAAGGTAAGGTGGTATGGCAATGAAAGCACAAAAGTCTCTATTCCCGGATCAAACACCGGTTTCTTAACGGGAAAATAGCAAGAGGTGTCGACATTTAAGCTCAAAATATCATCAAAATCCATAGTGGGAAAGTCATCCTCTTCCAAACTTGATGTGAAAACATAAGTATCGTCGGAGTCATAGGAAAACTCTTCCTCGTGAGGAAAATAGGAGTTTAGAAAGTTATCTAAATCCTCCTCAAATGGAATATCCTCTAAAATAGGGGCGACCTCTAAAGGTGGAGGATCCTCCTCAAAAGTCATGTCCCTCAAATTAGGAATATAAGAGTCAAAGGAAGACTCAAGAATGGGAGAATCACTCATAGAGAGAATAGGATCATTAAGCTCACTAGGTGTCTCGTCAAAACCCAAGGAAATGAGATCACTTAAAGAAGTGTCATCATCGTAGTTATCGAAGATTGGTGAATCATAAATGGGTGGGTCGAAAGTGGGTGGGTCAAAAGACGAGTCGTCTAAGCCGAAAATAGTGTGATCACTTGAAAAAGTGTCATCACTATCGGTGTCATAAATGGGAGTAAAAATTGGAGGTTCTAAAGGTGTCTCCCTAAGATCGAAAGGAAAGTGAGCATTTGAAGAAGTGTCCTCACTATTGGCATTCTCAAAATCCGAAATGGAATGATCACTTAGAGACGAGACATCACTAAAATTAGTTTCCCCATTTTCTTCAAAAAGTGGATTATCATTTGAAGTGTCAAAAAGTGGATTTGAGTATACCACAAAATCATTGATATTAAACTTTTTAGCTTCAAAAGGATTGATAAAACTTTCTTCATTATCAAAATTAAGCACATCAATCATATTGACCGATTCTTTTTCATTTGTTTTATTAACCATTTTCCCCATTTTAAAAATTTGTTGATCATTCCCGACCCTAAGAATTAATTCCCCTTCGGCTACGTCAACTAAGGCTCTACCGGATCGTAAGAATGGTCGACCAAGTATTAACGGAATACGAGGATCCATCTCATAGTCGACGACGACAAAGTCAACGGGAAAAGTGAATGTACCGACTCTAACAAAAACGTCTTCGGCAATACCAACGGGGTATGCGAGAGTTCGATTAGCTAATTCTAAAGTCATACGAGTCGGTACAAGGTCGGGTAATGAAAGTTGTTTCCAAACCGAGAGTGGCATAAGATTGATGCTAGCGCCGAGATCCGCTAAAGCCATACACTCATTGATTTGAGGAAACGAGCAAGGTAACACGAATCGTCCGGGATATCCTAGCTTTTCGGGAAGCTCTTTGAGAAGAATCGCGGAACAATTCTCATTTAAACGGGTGTTAACGAGCTCAACCATCTTTTCCTTCTTATTGAGCAAGTCCTTGAACATTTTGACAAATTTTGGCATTTGAGCAAGTGCTTCAATAAGGCTAACGTTAACATTCACGTTGGAGATCATTTTCAAAAAGTTAGACACATGAATGTCATCTTTGTTGAGCACTTTAGTCTTGCCTAACCTAGATGGATAAGGAATATTAGGCTTAGGTTGAGAAGGAGAAGGACTCGCTTCTTGAACAACCGTCAGAATAGGCTCTTTCGGCAATGGAGGACTAGAACTAGGAGTGGTAGTGGGCGGAATCACCGGAGGGGGAGTAGGATTACTCATTATGACCTCCGGGCCTTGTCTCTCCTTTATGGGCGAAGAGATGGAAGGTCCCACTAAATTGGCTCCACTTCGAGTATTGATAGCACTCACATTCGCACGAGGGTTAATCTCGGTATTGGATGGTAAGGCACCTTGGGGTCTAAGGGTTTGCAACATAGTCAAAAATCTCTTATCATTGGACTCTTGCATTTGTCTAGTAGATGCTTGCATAGCTTGCATGATTTTCTCATGTTCGGTCAATTTTTGTAGAACCAAGTCCATTTGAGGGTTTTGCATGTTCATTTGATTAAACCCTTGATTAGGAAATCCTTGATTTTGAGATTGAAAACCGTTTGTTATTATAAAAACCTTGATTATTATTTTGAAACCCTTGATTTTGACCATTAAAATTCCCTTGATTAGCATTCCCTTGAAAATTACCCATTTGAGGACCTTGGTTCCTATTTTGGTATTGGGTATTTTGGGCGGGTGGGGGTGGTCTTTGAGGTGCTACAAAACCCGGGGGAGCCAAATAATTAGTACTTTTATAAGACAAATGGTTAACATCAACATTAGGTTTAAATTGAACCCTCTCATTAGCATTAAAAGCACAAACTTGTTGTTGATCGTTGTAAACCTTGTCACAATTGAAATATGAATGTGGTCCACCACACGTTTCACATGTTTCACTTTTTTCTTTCACGGCATGCACATGTGTAGTGAGGGCGTCGGTTTTTAGAGCGAGTGTTTCAACAAGCGAAGTAAGTCGATCGATTTTCTTGTCACTCTCACTAGAACTAGCACTTGCCATAGTGGCCCTAACACTCTTGGTTTGCACTTTAGCCTTGTTCTCAATAATGGCCCAAGCCTCGTTCATGGTTTTCACAAGAATATTGCCCCCCGCGGCACTATTAAGTGAGTCTTGGTCATTTAGAGTTAAACCATTGTAAAACGTATTAATTTGATGCACTTTGGTGAAACCGTGTTGTGGACATTTTCTCAAAAGCTCTTTAAATCGATCCCAAGACTCACTAAAAGTTTCCCTATATTTTTGCTCAAAATTGATTATTTCATTTCTTAAAGCGGTGGTCCGTGATGGTGGGAAAAAGTAATTAATGAACTTGGTCTCTAAGTCGATCCATGTGGTAATACTTTGGGATGGTTCCTTATCAAGCTAAATCCGGGCTTGTCCCTCGAGGGAAAAAGGAAAAAGTTGGAGTCGAACGGCCTCTTGGGGCACCCCATTGTATTTGACGGTATTAGCTAATTGGATGAAACGTTTGATATGAGCGTGTGGGTCATCATTAGTACGACCTAAAAATGGTGTAGCGGAAACCATTCGAATAAAATCCGGTTTAAGTTCAAAATGATTAGCTCCAATGGTCGGCACCACAATCGCATCATCGTTTCCTTCAACGTGAGATTGAAGAATCTCAATCATTGGTCGATTATCCGTTGCCATCGTTATGTCGAAAGCTCGATTCTCGGGATCGGCTTGAATGACGGTCTTTTTGTTTTTCTTCTTCTTCTTTTTGGAAGAATTAGAAGTATTTGGTACACCACTCGGTATGTATGTACGCGCGCGAGTGCGCATACAATTAAAACTTTGGAATGAGGTAGGTGACCTCGGTCGACTTTGAGAGGAAAAGGATTTTCCCTCTCGAGGAGCAATATGAAAAATCTACAAAAATATATACGTAAAATACTACTTGAGTTGGCAAACCAATAATCGGTCGTCCCTCTCAATATACGCACAAGCAAGCGGGGAAACGAGGTGGCACAAAGCACTTAAAAACCTTTTTCCTTAGACGGCCTTTTATAGCGCGTCGCCTTATACCCACCTTATAGTTTGTATATGTCGAGTTCAAACGTCTTACTAGTATTTATCTATTTTGCCGTTTTTTCTCGTTATGGATTCGAATACAATAGTTAGGTGATGAAATCCCAACTAAGGCCTTATTTGATAAGTAGGTAATTTATTGTGCTACGTAATATAATATAGTAAAATGAAAAATCTTTTTGTATTTTTTTAGAAAAATATATATTCACAAGAAAAACGAAAGAAATCGAATAAGAAAAATAACAATAATACGTAATATTTTTGGTGTAATACGTTTAGGAAAACGTATTACTTTTGATTTTTTTTAATTTTTTTGGTGCAATTCTTAGGAAAGAAATTGCTTTTGTGATTTTTTAATTTTTTTGTATTTTTATGTTTTTGATTTTTTTGTGTTTTTGATTTTGTTAACAAGAAACGTAACGTTCAAAGAATGAACGGATCCCAAAATCCAAACGTCTTCACGAAAAAATCGTCAATCGTACGAGCGAAGCGGCAGCGGCGCCATTTTGAAACTAGGATTTTTAATCCTTTAAATTATTTATTCGTTTTTCCTCGACTCACCCGAATTGATTAGCAATTATCGTTACGACTTGATTTGTTTTTGGTAAAATCTATTTTTGATAATTTTTAACTAATTAAAACTATTTAATATTAAAATCTAATTTAAATAAATCTATTTTAAAACTAATTGAAAATATAAAACTTAATTAGAATACAAATTTAAATCTAATTTAAACTAATTAAAAAAAATATAAAACTTTAAAACTAATAATGACTTTTAAATAAAGTCTATTTTGAAAATAAAACTAAAACCTAATTAATTTTAAACTAAAAACTTTTTAATTTAAATTTAAAGAAATTCTAAACTAAATTTAATGACATAAAAGAAAGATAGATTAAAATAAAACTCAATTAAAACTTTTATCTAAATTTTAAATAAACTAAAAACTTTAATTAAACTAAATTTAAAACTAATAAAATTTAAACTAATTTTAAAAGTAATTAAAAATTAAAATGTATTTTTTATCTTTTTATTTTTATTAAGAAAAACTGATTATAAGAAAATTACTTTTTAATTAAAATTAAAATAAAATTAAACTATTATTAAACTTAATTAAAAGCTAACAGAACTAATTACTAACCCTATATTAATTACTAAAAATAAAACAATTAACAAAAGCTGCCTAGCTCAGTTGGTTGAGACGTTCGGTTGTGGAACTAGAGGTCACAGGTTCGAGTCCTGTGAGGGGCGAAATGTTGCGAATTATTATTATTTTTTCTCTAATTAACTTTTTGGAACTTGAATTTTGGACAAAGTAGCAACCTCAGACCAATTGGGTCTGAGGTGATAGCATCAAAATATCACAAGTAAGCAGAATTCAAATAAGCAATATTCCAAATAAGCAGAATCCTAAATAAGCTTAAACCACAACCAAATAGCTAGACTAGATAAGCAGAAACGAATAAGCTAATTCAAACCGGTAATAAGCTACTCTTACGAAAACTGATTATCTAATAAGTTTATCAACTAAAAAACGCAGATTCAAACATCCTCGAAAACAGATAGCAAATAACAATTATTTAACAATACACTTTTAAACTTAACTCAAATCCAATAAAACTAGCAATCCTATAAGCTGATATCAACTATTTAATAAGCAAAGTTCCCAAACAAAGCAGATCCAAACGCAGGTTATCAATATTACTAAGCAGATTCTAAATCTAGCAATTTAAACCGAATCCAAACAAAATCGAACAAAAAATAAACTGATGACAACTAATCTTAATAAGCTAATTCCAAAAACTAGAAACTAGGAAGATTAAAATAAGCAGATTCAAACAATTAGCAAACCTATAAGCCAAACAAGCAGATTCGAGCTATCTTAAACCTACAACTTAAACAAGACCTGAAAAATATAAGCAAATCCTACGCAACTCAGATGAACACAAGCAGATTCAACAAGTATATAAACTAATCAGGCAGATTAATAAACTAAACTTAACAAAAAAATTAAAAAGAAATGAGAACCTATTGTAGAAAGCCTTTGAGCAGAAGGTGAGCGCTGAGCTCCCTTGAAACGTCAACAACTTCAACAATAATAAACCGAACTTCAAACAAACACAACCTTGAATCGAGAACAAGTAGCCTTTCTTTTTATATTTCCAGTGGGGAAATAAATCATTCACTTTTCTTTATTTATTTTTTTTTTATTTTTTTATTTTTTTTTTATATTATATCATTAACAAAAACGAGAACAGTACTAACTCTTTAACAGATTAGAAGAAAAAAGAAATCAATAACTGAGTAAAAAAAACGAGGCTCCAAATAAAACTAAATAAACTTTTTCATTAATTAATTAAAAAAAATTACAATACTTGAAAATTGAAAGAACAAGAACCCTAAACAATCTATTTTCTAAAATTTAAAAATAAAGAAAAGCATAAAAAACAATTACATGTGAGAGAGGGGTTTTATAAGGATCCCTCGATCCTTCTAGGCTTTCTTGGAGGCTACGGAGTGAAATCCTGACCATTGATCTTTCCTCTCTTTCTTCATTCTTCATCCAACGGTGGACAATCTTCTTTCTTCACAAGGATCGCCAGCGTGGACGATTTGTGCTAGTTTGGTGGTGAGGTGGACTCATCTAATTGGATGAGTGGTTGTGATGATGTGGGTGAGCCAATCAAATAAAGCCACGTACTCTTGCTTCTCCATCTTCTCTTCCGAAATAATTGGGGATTTATTTCCCAATCACGTGATAAACACGTGATAAACACGTGGGATCAAAACCCCCCTAACGAATTAACTTTTTACCCTAATTAGGGTTTTGGTGAATAGTGGTTTTTACTGGTTTTGGGTGAGAGGAAAAATGGGGAAGATGAAAACAACACTGTGAGAGAGAAAGGGTAAAAGGGAAGCACATTGTTTGTATCGAAAGTCAATGTGAAGGGTAGAAAAAATCGTTTTATTATTTTGAGTGTGGGTAAATATTAAATGGTTGAGACACGTGGGTAATGGGGAATGGGTTTGGGGATAACCGGTAATTGGGTAAAGTTTATTTCATTAATTGTGTCGGTGGGTGAAGTGAAGCAAATTCACATAAAGTAAAACGTGAATTTGGGGGGGTTTGACCTGACCATATTTACTCCATCCGTTTCCCTTTTTAAATTCATAACCCACATGGGCTTTGGCCCAGATTAAACACCCCCATCCGTGTATTTAATTGGGCCTATTGGGCTTTGATCAACAAATAACTTTTTAAGTCCATAATTGGGCTTAAAGGCCCAATATCCATATGTGGGACCCACTTGGCTCGTAATCTCGACAAAATATTAAATCCACTCATGTCGGGTTCGATTTTTTGGCTTTCTCAATCTTTATCATCAAACTCGTGTCGATCATTGCCGGTTTTCGTGAACATGGCACACTTTTGGTCTTCGACTTTGTCTTCAACTCTTTCTTGAACTTTTCTTCGACATTTGACCGTGAAATCCCATGTTTTCTCTTCTTTTTATCATTTGTACCTATTTAACACACAAAACACAAAACCACGCGTAATTCCGACATTTATGATAATAAACACATGATTTGGTCTTGTTTTTCCTTGATTTTAGTGGCAAAAGGATAAGTGTTTACACACTTATTAGTAAGCTTTCTGACTTTAATGCTGCTTTAATGGTTTCTCATATTTGGTGTATTTTGACTCGTAAAGATTCTTTATGGGTCAAATGGATCTATTCTTACAAGTTAATGGAAAGAAGCTTTTGGGATGTTCCTTGTATTGGTGACATGAGTTGGGGCTGGAGAAAACTTCTCCAAATCAGACCACGTGTTCGTAAGTTTGTATGGTATAATATTAATAATGGTAGAGTTGCTTCTATGTGGTTTGATAAATGGGCAGATTTCTGTCCTCTACGGGATACCCTCACGGTCCGTAATATCAATAGATCGGGGTTCTCTTTATCTAATAAGGTGAGGGATCTTATCGTTGATGGTGCTTGGCAGTGGCCGCAGGATTGGAATACTAGATTTCCGAATATTGTTTCTATACCTGTGCCTATTATTAATGATGACAAAGAAGATGAGTTGCTGTGGAGGGATATTAGTGGTGTTTCTCGGCTGTTTTCTGTGGCGTTAGCGTAGGATACCATACGTGATCGGGCTATGGAAGTTAATTGGTATAAAGATGTCTGGTTTTCTCATTGTATTCCTCGTCACTCTATTAATTTGTGGCTGGTGGTTAGAAGGAAATTGAAGACGCATGATAGGCTTAAGCAATGGGATGTTGGTCCGTTGGTGGATTTAAGCCTTCTTCGGTGTCCTTTATGTGGTTTGGTGCAGGACTCCCATGACCTCTTTTCTTTGAATGTTCTTATTCTATGCAGGTTTGGTCTATGGTTCAGACCTTGTGTGGTATGGATACTGTCCCCCCTCGTATTGATGATATATTAGCTCATGTTATTCCAACTTCGAGTGGGAAATCATGTGTTAGCATTCTTGCTCGTCTTGTGTTGGCTGCTACTGCTTATTTTATTTGGATGGAACGTAATTCACGACTATTCAAGAAGAAGCGGATGTCTGTTGATCAGTTATTTCAGATTCTATGTGATACTATTCGTTTGAAGTTGATTTCTTTCCGTTTCAAGAAATTATCTACCAGGTCAAGTTTGCTGCTTGACAAATGGAGGGTGCCGAGCTCAAGAATTGTTCCATGATAGGTGTGCCGGGTGAGTGTTGTACTCTTTTTTCCTTGTCCAAGGTTTTTCCAACTGGGTTTTCTTTGGTAAGGTTTTTTATGAAGGCAGACTCATTTGGATTCATCCTGCTCTTATCATGGTGGTGTTGGATGCTGAAGAGTGAGCGCGGTTTCATGTTCACATCTTGGTTTTTATCTAGTTTACTTTTGTCTTCTAGATTCGGTTAGGGCTTTTGATGTTTCATAGTCTTTGTTAACAAGCTGCATGTAGCTTGAGGTTAATGTGGTATCTCAGCCACATTCCTTTGTACTTAAACGCTTTTTTGGTTAATATATTTACCGGGGTAACCCATTACCAAAAAAATTAAAATCACGAATTTCTATGCAAAAATCTCATTTTTTACTCATTTTTCTCGAAACAGTCGACACATTGCGAAACTTGTGCTTTCATTTCCATCACAATACACGAGGGTTATCATATTGCAACAGGTATTGAGACAATTATTGATAAGATTACTCTAGGGTTTTCATATTGCGATAGGTATTGCGACATGTATTGCGAAGATTGTGTTTTGTTGTATTGAGAAGTTTGCATGTTATTGGTATTGCGAAGTGTTAGCCCTATATTTTATATAGTCGAACAAGAATGTAATAGGTCATCTTAGTCGTTAATGGTCTTGTATTGTAATAGGTTAGTCGAGTTAACCGGGCTTGGACTTCAAGCGAATATTGTATAAGTTAGGGGCGTAAGCCCAAGTTCAAGCCAAGCCCGGCCCAAGAAACAAGTTCGTGAGCCCACCAAGCTCATGGGTATATAAACCCTCTTCCATGTGTGGAAGAGGGTCTTGGTTCATGTCTTTTCACATAGTAAAAGTGTAAACCTTCCACCACTCTCTCTACTTTCTCTCTCTAACTTTCTTCTCTTTCTCTCTCTAAATCTTGTGTTATGGATTGAAGTGGGATTAAAATTTGGTATCAAGACCCTATAGTGGATAGGTGATTGAAGATTCGTGTTTATGTTCTTGATTTTCGTGCCTATTGTTTATCTAAATCATTCGCACCAATTTTGTGTGTGTGTTTTTTATGGTTTAATCTTGATACAAATCATCTACATAGTTATGGTAGTGGTTTGGTATTGTTACTGTGGTTAAAACAAAATTTTTTTGGTGTTTGGATCATTTTTTGGCTCAAAATCTCGAATTGGTTGGGTTTTATATGAGAAAAGTGGAAATTTGGATACTGGTTGTCAAATTACGAAAGATTGTGCTTGTCTTTCATCGCAATGGCTTAGGGTTTACGTATTGCGACAGGTTTTGTGATAGGCATATTGCGACAGCATCATTATTGCGATAGGCATATTGCGACAACATCATTATTGTGATAGGCACATTGCGACAGCATAATTATCGCGATAGGCACATTGCGACAGATTTGTTGGCATTGCGATAGCTTATATATTGCGACAGGTTTGTTGACATTACGATAGAAACTCTTTAGTGACATATTGCTTTTGGCGATTTTGTTTTGTTCTAGGTCGGTTCGTGTGTCTGTGCGTTACCATATAAATCCATTGTGTGTTCACTGGGTACCTACACGATCGTTCTTTTTTGTTTTCTTGTGTCATCGCAAGTTAGGGTTGGGTTTTCTAGGATTAATTGTGGTAGGGTGCGATTGGTTTGGTCGGCTAACATTCATGTGGTCGGCTGACATTAGTTTAATATAAAGTGTGTCGGCTGACATTGATTCTCACTTTCGTTTATTATAGCAATATTCAAAGGGCCAAGCTTGCGATCAAATATAGCACTTTGTTAAGGGTTCCGTATTGATTGTTTATTGTTAAGTATGAACATGGATTCGAGCAAGGTAAGTGAGAAGCCATTGTTTACAGGTTGGAATGATGTGATTAGGGTGTCTAATCTTAAGGTTTTAGTAACGTTAGAGGAGATATCTAATTTGTTTTCTGTTCCTTTGAATACTATGCGTGAAATTGAAGTGTTTGCAAATGGTGTTAAGGCAAACAAATTTCCTAAATGGTCTACTTTACCTAAGGAGACCACTATGCTTTATTATGAAGTTTTGTGTGAACGCCATAAGAATCTAACTAGCAGAACTTCTTCACTAAGTTCAGGTGGTTCGAGTGTGCACTCTGTACAAATGGCTAAGGAAACAGATGACCCTATTACAAATGTTTCCTCTTCTTGTGATGTAGTTTTGGACTTTGCAGCTAAGGCTGCAACCATTAATGGTATGCAACCGTGTAATCTACATGAGGTTTTGAAATTATTTGGAGTAACGATTCGCACGGTTGGTGATGCGGGTGAATTTATGCATGAATTAAGAATGAAGAAACATCCTTTGTGGGAATTGATCTCACATGACCGTGCTAAAGAAATTATGGAGTTACTTTGCAAATTTGAAGCTGATATGGTTACGTCTACTAATGGAGGTATTAATGCAGTCTCTTCTTCGTTTAATTCTGAAAATGTCTGTGAAGGGGTTAATATCTCTATTCCTAGGAATGTCGTTGAAAAGGTAAATACTCGCTACCACAACACATTATATGGTTACTTTCTTGGTAAAAGGATTTCATTTCCAGTGGTTGAGTATTTTGCTAAGAATAACTGGGCAAAACATGGTCTTAAGCGTATCATGATGAATCAGAAAGGTTTTTTCTTTTTTCAATTTGGGTCTAGTGAGGGTCTTAATGCGGTTCTGGAAGGTGGTCCGTGGATGGTCCGTAATTCACCAATTTTCTTAAGAAATGGACTATGAAAACGAATCTTCTAAAGGAGGAACTAACTCGTATTCCGGTATGGGTCAAGTTTCATGATGTCCCGCTACATGTATTTTAAGAGGAAGGTATTAGTTTAATTGCTTCGTTTCTTGGTAAGCTTATTATGATGGATAATTATACTGATAATATGTGCAAAGAGTCTTGGGGTCGTTGTAGTTTTGCTCGTTGTCTTATTGAGATGAAAGCTGATTAGGAGTTTATAGATAACGTTACTATTGGTGTCCCTGATCTTGAAGGCTCTGGTTGTACTAAGGAATTAATTCGTGTTGTATACGAATGGAAACCGCCTAGATGTCATACTTGTAATATTTTTTGTCATTCCTTTGATTCTTGTCTGAAAAATGTTAAACCTAAAACGGTTGAAAATGTGACAACTCATGTTGATAATGATGGATTCCAACAAGTGCAAAGCAAGAGGAAGAAGTATAAAGGTAATTTAGGGAATCAAATTCCGAGAAGTGTTCCATTGAGCAAGGGTTTCCAAACAGGTAAGCCGGTTGTTTTTCGTCCAAAAACTCACTTGGATACTACAAGTACGAGTGGTGATAATAGTAGAAAGTTGAATACTAAATCTGGTCAGTCGCAGCAGTCTAGCAATCCTAATGGTCCGAACAAGGGTAAAGCTCAAATGAGTAGTGTTTCTACATCTAATAAATTTTCATCTTTGTCCATGCCTGGTATTGACGAAGGGGTTCAAGTAAGTGAGGAAGATAATGAGGAGGAGGAGGTAGCCGAGGTCGTCTTTGATGAATCGGTGAATCTTCTCAACACTAATATTGGGGCAAGCACTCCATCTAGCTGATAGTTCAAAATGAGGTTGTCCTGAATCATCGTACTAAGGTTGTGAAAATATCTGAGTTACGTTGTGAGGAGTGTGTTGATGGTGCACAAATCGCTATTCCTTATGATGTTGTTGAAGAGGTTGAATCGCGTTTGGCAAACACGCTTTATGGGCATTTTATTGGTAAACGGTTAGCTAACCCGCTTGTGGAAAACTATGTTAAGAATACGTGGGCTCGATTTGGGCTGAAACGTGTTCAACTTCATGAAGATTCTTTCCTTTTCCAATTCAATTCGAAGGAAGGAATGGAAGGAGTGCTTGAAAATGGTCCGTGGTTGATTAGGACCGTGCCTATTTTTTTGAACATATGGTCGCCTTCTACTGATTTGCAAAAGGTGGAGATCAAGAGAGCGCCGGTGTGGGTTAAACTTCATCATGTGTCGATTGCTGCTTATTCGGAGGTTGGTCTTAGTCTTATCACTACCCAAATTGGTACACCTATTATGCTTGATTCTTATACGAGTAATATGTGTGCTAACTCATGGGGTCGTAGCACCTACGCGCGTGCTCTTATTGAAGTTTCTGCTGATGTTGAGTTACTGTATTTGATGGTAATTGCTGTTCTAAAAGGTCGTGATAAAGGTCATTCTTTGGTTACGATTGATATTGAGTACGAATGGAAACCACCTAGATGCTCTATGATGTAAATTTAGTCAACTTGCCTTTAGGAAAAAGTAAGCAACTAAAAATATAGTGGTAAGCACGACGATTTAGGAAAACCGTGTGTAAATGACCCTAAGTGGGTATCGTTCTCCAAGGAGGTATATGTGTGTGAAAAACTTGCCAAATGTTTGTGATTAATGATTGGTTTAGAAGGGGATTAGAAGAGAAAATGACGAAGACGAAAAAAAATAGAAAAATAAGGCAAAAACACTACTAGAAAGTTAAGACGTAGAACCTAAAAAATCACCAAAAATAAAATAAATTCTAAAAATTACCAAAAATTCACCAAAAATCAAGAATAATAAACTAAGAGTTTACCAATCATCAAAACTTTTTCAAACCTTTTAAATAATTAAATATTCAATTTTTAAATGCTAATTAAAGCCCTAAAAATCAAATAAATTATCAAAAAGACCAAATAAAGATTCTTCAATCGATAAACCTCTAAAATGACCTAAAATAATTAAAAACTATTTTAGAAATTTTAAAAATAATAAAAACTATTTAAAATGAATTAAAAACTATTAAAACTTAAAATAATTATAAAAATTAATCTATAAGTGATAAAATTATTCTAAAAGTTGCTAAATTCCTATTTTAATGTATTTAACCTAAGAAAAATGTAAAAAGTTGGAAAAAGTGAAATTTGAAAAATAATATTAAAATAATATTAAAAATCCAAAAATTATAAAAAATTCTAAAAAGTTGCAAACTAGTTTATTTTAACCTAAATAATCAGAAAATCAAAGTGAAATTACCAAAATACCCCTAATGGGCCCTCAAATGGGCCAAATCCAAAACAGTCAACACAAATGGGCTTTTGGGCCCAAAAAGTCAAATTTGGCCCAATTGACTTGGAAAAGCCCTATCTGACTTAAAATTCAATTCTAAGAACAAAACTCTAAAGGCCCAAAAGTTGAAAATGTGCTTATCACAACTTATTAAACACAAAGCTTATTCTTATTAGGCTTTTCAGCCCATTAAGCCATAAGCTAATGCCATAAGCTCTAATTTGACACACAACCCTCTTTTAGGATAATTAAGAGATCTGTCAAAAGAAATTTTCAATAAGCTCACTCAATAAGCCAGAAAATAGAAAAGCAAAAATCCACAAAACGACAAAATAGTCGGGTTTGAGATTTAGGACACCTCAAAAGCTCTAGTTTGTTGCAAAAGCTCACAAATAGCTTAACTAAGAATAATCAATCAAGAAAATCACAAAAAGCCAAGTAGAATAAGCTGTAAGAACAGATAAGCTGGCTGAAAAAGCCAAATAAGCTAGTTTTCTAGCAAAAGCTTAACCAAAAGACTTGTAACCTTCCAGACTTGATATTAAGCTGAGAAAAATGATTTCTATTACAAAAGATAAGTTGTTGCATGTACCAATAAGCAAAACAGATTCAAATAAGCTAAAAACCAAGTTTGACCAAAAGTCAAACGCTGATAAGTTGAAATCAAACGCTGACAGGAACAAAGAAGGCGTTGACAGACTTAATGAAGTGTAAGAACTTGTTTTTCACCCTGCTGGTCAAGGTTTGAGTGCAAACCTTGTGAATCAAGGCTTACCAGTTGGGTAAACTTGATGTATTTTGGCACAAATAAGCCAATAAGCCAGTGAGCTTATAAGCTATGAACAAAGCAATCCAAATAGCCAAATATCCTCACAAGCAGCAAACAAATAAGATCCAAGCAGCAAAGTCACAAGGCATACACTAGGCAAACAAATGCAAGCACAAAAAGTTACTGATGAACAAAGCACAATATGCAGAAACAGTTGCTGATATACTTGACACTTAATCCAATTTCAAGCCTCAAATCCTTCTACCCTGGTGTGATTAACTATGATTTAGCACTTGTTACCCTTAACCTAAGCTTAGATCTAGGTGTCCTCAAAATCCTAGCCAATTTTACCAAGTTATGAAGATTCTAGAGCCAATCTATGAATCAGTGTGTCTAAGACCACAAAACCTGCAAACAAATGCACAAATACTCCCAAATAGCAGATACCAATACTTGCATACAACACACTAGCACTTAAAACAAACGCTGACAAGTTTAAATCAAACGCTGACAGAAACAAATCAGACGTTGACAGACTTATGCAGTAATCCCAAACAACCCTTAATTAAGCACTTATCATACAAACTTCTGATTTTAACTAATAACCTACTGATTGTAATGATCAAAAACACTTAAACAATAGCAAATAACACAATCAAACTCAAAAATCACCAGCACAAACACCAATACTCAAAATCAAAGCACCAAATCAAAAACAGTCATAAACATGAAATTTTTAGGGGAATCTTAACAAGAGATTATACCTGCCTTCCACAACATCCTAGGAAGGCCAGCAATGCTCCTTGGACCTTGTTCAACAACTAGAACAAGACCAAGGTACTTCAATGAAGATGATGCAAACTGCCTTGGTTGATGGTTCAAAGTAGAACCTCAAGGACTTGATGTCTTCAACACAAGCAGCAAACAACTCAACCAAGGGCTCTAATCCATTCACAAGCTTGGTGTCAACAAGCTTGTAAGAGCTTATAGCTAATGGTCAAGGGTTAGTACACAAAATAACCAAAAACAGAACCTAGTATTTCAAGGTTTTCAAACCTTAAAAACCTTATGAAACAAGACGTGCCTTAACCACAAGATTAAGGTAGGCCTTCAAAATCAAATGGAACTCAGAATTAGGCTACTCAAACACCAAACTTTTAACTAAATCAAAAAGAGATTTCAAATTTCAGAAATTCAAATTTTATTTAACTTAAAAAGGAATTACAAAGATTGATAGCCTAAAACTGGAACAAAAGCTCTCTCACATGTTGAGGAGTCTTTTTATAGGCAAATGCCAAGGTTACACTGTTCACAAACCCTAGATGTGAAATTCCCTAAATGCCCTAAGTCCTTGAGTACGTTTGTTGTTGTTGAGCTGTCCAAAATGATCCAAGACGTTCATTTCAGCTTTGAAATGAAGCAAAGAGTCTCAGCTGTTGATCTTAACACGTGGCATGACTTGGAGGGCAAGTACTCATGTGATGGGTGAAACGGTTTGAATGGTGGGGTCCTTTGGGTGAGTGGGAGTGTGAGTTTAAGCATGGGATGGATTTGTGTGAAGGTTAATTGTGTTTTGGTAAAGGTAATTGTAAAAACCCCCTTGTTGGTGAAAAGTAAAAACTGGGTTCATACGTGTGAACAGTGCCACGTTTGATCCGATTTTAGTGGGGATTTTGTTTTTGGCGCGTGTTTGTTTAGTTTAAACTTATAAACTTGGCAGCTTTGGTCCTTTTTCTTCTTCTCTTTTGTCATTTGTAAACAAACTTCTATCAGCGCCCATTTCCTTTGTATCAACGTTTCACAACTTGTCATTTTCGGCACAAACTTTCCAAAAAGTGTTTCAAGGGTTATATTTGCTATTTTGAGATATTTCAAGGACTGATCTTGGACATTGTTGATCTTCAAAGGTCTTCATTGTAACTTTGACTTCATGAGGGACCATTATTGGCAATTTTGATTTGTTGAGGGACTATTCTTGCCATTTCTTCAAAGTTGAAGGACCTTTTGTGTAATTTTGACAAACTTAAGGGACCAAACTTGTAATTATGAATATACAAGGGTTTTAAGTGTCATTTCTTTAATAAGTGAGGATCAATCTTGTTTGTCTTCAAGTCTTCAAGGTATTTTGTTGAGAATTCCATGATTAAGGCCCGGTTCTTTGTACGGCTTCGTTTCTCGTGTCCGTTTTTCCTTGTAACTTGTGATCTTTTGTCTTTTTTTCACGATATCCATACCTAAAATACACAAGTAAACAAACACAAGCATATATATGGTATTTTATGACATTTTAATGCATTTAAAGCCCGAAAAGAACGATGAGATCATGTATAAATGCCATCTCATCACTCCCCCAAACTAAGCCATTGCCGTGCCCTCACGCAATGCTAGAATAAAGTATCTAAGCATCACCAAAGTTCAAATTTATTAACCTTTATTGAAGAGTAAAAGACTTGCAACATACTACGATGATGTGTAAAGACATAACATATGATTTTCATCACGAAAAGTGACTTTTAGGGTCAAAGAATAGAAACAAGTTAATGTCCCTTAGAGTAAACTTCGTCATCTTTGATTGTCATACATTCCATGCTAAGTGCAAAAACAAGATCATTGTTGGTACAAGTCACAATGCTAACACTTCTCATACGTCCAAATTGTGTAATACTTTTTCTCCCCGCAATCCTAGTTATTATAAAAGGAAATGGGTTACTAACATTTTTTATCTATTTTGTCATGGATCACAAGTGATTCATATTGACTTATTTGAGTAGTTATTAGTCCAAAAGCAAAGTAGCACGATTTGATCAATAGTTAGCCGAAGGACAAAATCTTTTAAAACGGCTTCTCGTGTATCTCCTTAAGTTCATATCTTGGCATAACTCGTTTCATGATTTGAGACCTTTCTCGGACCGATATTTGGCATGTACTTCATACTTCAAATCTTGGGAAGACGTTCTTGAAATTATGGTCTTCTCTTCATATTTTGGAATTTCTTCACTTGACGTTTGAGAGATTCTTCATATAGGACCACGACTTCATCATTTTTCTTCAATCTTTACTTTGGATTTTGATATACAACGATCCGCCTCTTTTTCGGACTTGGATATATTTATCCTCATGCCTTGTTAGGGCCTTTTTGGATAGACTTTCTCCATTCTTTAGGGGAGTAATTGCTTCTCGTCGTGTGTCTCGATCCTTCATATTGATTTAGGAATAATGATACTTCACATCATCTTTGGATCTTTAGCAAAAATAGAGCTCCTCATGCCTTGTTAGGGCCTTTTTGGATAATCGCCAATCTTCGCGTCCCGCTTCAATAAGTTATGCCTTGGCTATGAACTCTATTCAACCCCGAGCAACTTTTAAACGATCTTGCGCTAGAGGCTAAGTAACCTTTCAAATCGTACGACCTTACTTATTGCAATTATGATTTATTCCTAATGCATTGATCTTATGGGAAGAAAAAGCCACAATTAAAAACATATGAGTTTTTGAAAGAACATTTTCATGTTCTACGTTTAGCATGATCACTTGTCTAACTCTATCATTTCTCGTTCTTCACTATATAAAGACCTCTAATTAAAGAGACTCGTGAATACTTAGCCATGCAAGTCAAAATTAAGCCAAATTTGGATTAGCTTTCATTAAGACTATATCAAATCAAAGTTTTGGGTTTTTAAGCCACCTATAGGATCTTACACTTTCTTGGACTTTTTCAAGTTTAGAGAATGTGTTTTATAGTTCCCTTGATAAGTGACTTTCTAGAATCAATTATAGGAACTTGCGAAAAGTTCTTGTTCTTAACCCGTATGAATTAAGACTTTCGCGTTTTAAAGCTCCCTATATAAAAGTCTAGCAAAACTTGAATTGAGCGGGTTAAGGAATGTAAATGGCTCCAAATGCCCATCAAGTCAAAAATTAACTCTTATTCTACCCATCGGAAAATATACATTCGTGCCTTAAAAACACTTATGAAAACTAAGAAAAATTTTAAAATTTGGCCATTTTTAGCCTTATTAGCAAAACAAAACATTGAAAGTTGGAAAGCGTGAGGGCGTAGCAAAGCAAGTACCTATTCACCCCCCTATACTACAAGTAAACATTGTCCTCAATGTTTCGAGTCTAAAGGTGGAGCACCCCCATACTAGAGACGAAGAATCGAATGCTTAGGATCTAGCATGGAAAGGGTGATCAACAATATATCTAAAGCCGTTTATTAAGTATGCTAAAAGATAATTGTTAGAACAATAAAGGATATGTCATGGAATCGTGAAAAACTTCTTCAAATGAACGATGGAGGCTCACGTAAACGAACACGAGAGTCTTCAATCGTAGATGATGATGATGATCTAGATAACACAATCACAAACAACCACGAGACAACGAGTTGGAAGGGTACAAGTCCCCTTATTAGTGAATAGTGAGCATAAAAGATAAGCATGGGATCTCCCCCACGAGGCACCTCGTTTTTGATTACCGAGTCATGAGCTCGACTCGATCCCCTCAATGCTAATTATCATTGGGGAAGGTGTCTTGGTCGGGGGCAACCATTGAAGGAATTTCCCCACCAAAGTAGTGCTTAAGCCTATGTCCATTCACCTTGAAATTAGGACCATCATCTTGAGCTAGCTCAATGGTCCCATATGGAAACACTTGTGTAATGGTGAACGGACCCGACCAACGAGATTTCAATTTCCCGGAAAATATCTTAAGACGAGAGTTAAAAAGTAACACTTGATCACCAACGTTAAAAACCCGGTTTTTAATCTTTGAATCATGAAACTTTTTAGTCTTTTCTTTAAAAATTAATGAATTTTCATAAGCATTATCCCTTAATTCATCCAATTCATTCAATTGTATTTTCCGGTGATCTCCCGCGGTCTTCAAGTCAAAATTAGCATGCTTAAGGGCCCAATATGCCTTATGCTCCAATTCAATGGGCAAATGACAATTCTTCCCATAGACTAACTTATAAGGAGTGCAACCGATAGATGTCTTATAAGCGGTCCTAAAGGCCCACAAAGCGTCATCAAGTTTGTCGGACCACGAAGCACGGTTTTCCCCAATTGACCTCTCTAAAATCCTCTTCAAAGCTCGGTTCGAAACCTCGACTTGCCCACTCGTTTGCGGGTGATAAGTCGTAGAAAGACGATGTGTAACCCCATATTTCTTTAGAACCTTTTCGAATTGGTCATTACAAAAATGGGTTCCACGATCGCTTATAATAGCACGAGGGGTTCCGAACCGAGAGTATAGTTGCTTCAAAAACTTCACTACCACACGAGCATCATTAGTAGGCAAAGCCTTAGCTTCCACCCACTTAGAAAGGTAATCCACCGCGACGAGGATATATTTGTTGCCATGAGACGATGGGAACGGCCCCATAAAGTCTATTCCCCATATGTCGAAAATCTCACACACTTGAATTATGTTTTGCGGCATTTCATCACGTTGAGACGATTTTCCTTGACGTTGGCACGAATCACACGACTTCACAAGTGCGTGTGCATCACGATAGATAGAAGGCCAAAAGAAACCGGCATCGAACACTTTCTTAGCCGTGAGATTAGCACCGTGGTGACCACCCGTGGGTCCCTCGTGACAAGCCCTAAGGATATTAGAAGCTTCGGTACCAAACACACAACGTCGAACGAGTTGATCCGCACAAATCCGAAAGAGATAAGGGTCGTTCCAAAAATAGAACTTGACGTCATGAAAGAATTTTCGTTTTTGTTGTGTCGTCATACCCTTGATTATGAAATTGCACGCATGGTAATTTGCAATGTCGGCAAACCATGGGGTGGTGTCTTTAGAATTCACTACACCGAGAGTCTCAAGAGGAAATGTTTCGGTAATTTCCTTGTTCTCGAAAACATCTTTGTGAGGATCTTCTAGACGAGAGAGATGATCGGCCGCTAGATTCTCGGCTCCTTTTTTGTCAAGCACGGTGACATCAAATTCTTGGAGGAGGAGCATCCAACGAAGCAATCTCGGCTTAGCATCTTGCTTAGCCAAGAGATACTTGATAGCCGAATGGTCGGTATACACGATGCTTTTAGTCAAGACGAGATAAGGTCGGAATTTCTCAAAAGCATAGACCACGGCAAGGAATTCCTTTTCCGTTGTGGTGTATTTTAATTGAGCCTCGGTCATCGTCTTACTAGCATAGTGGATAGGACGAAAATGCTTGTCATAACGTTGCCCTAAGACGGCCCCTATAGCATAATCACTTGCATCGCACATGATTTCAAAGGGTAATTCCCAATTAGGAGCAACAAGAATGGGAGCTTCGGTAAGTTTCCTTTTGAGAGTCTCGAAAGCCTTAACACAATCCTCATTAAAGTTAAAAGGAGCATCCTTCTCGAAAAGGTGAGTCATAGGACGAGAAATCTTCGAAAAGTCCTTGATGAAACGACGATAAAAGCCTGCGTGGCCTAGGAAACTACGAACTCCTTTAACGGTTTTGGGATGAGGTAACTTGGCGATGACGTCTACCTTAGCTTTATCGACCTCAATCCCCGCCTTCGACACCTTATGTCCTAAGACGATTCCTTGTTTACACATGAAATGACATTTCTCCCAATTAAGCACAAGATTGGTTTCTTCACAACGTTTTAACATTTGTTCGAGATTATATAAACATGACGTGAACGAATTACCAAACACCGAGAAGTCATCCATAAACACTTCCATCGACTTCTCGATCATATCGTGAAAAATCGCCATCATACACCGTTGAAATGTACCGGGTGCATTACAAAGTCCGAAAGGCATCCTACGATAAGCGAACGTTCCATAAGGACACGTAAACGTAGTCTTCTCTTGATCACGAGGGTCGATAGGGATTTGAAAGTAACCGGAAAAACCATCTAAAAAGCAATAGAATTCATTTCCCGCAAGTCGCTCCAACATTTGATCCATGAAGGGCAAAGGAAAGTGGTCTTTACGAGTGGCGTCATTTAACTTTCGGTAGTCAATACACACCCTCCAACCGGTCACAACACGAGTGGGAATTAACTCGTTGTTTTCATTAGGCACAACGGTCATTCCTCCCTTTTTAGGGACACAATGGATTGGGCTCACCCATGGGCTATCGGATATAGGATAAATCATTCCCGCGTCAAGGAGTTTAAGGACCTCCTTTTTAATGACATCTTGAATTTTGGGATTCACCCTTCTTTGACTTTGAATTGCGGGTTTGTAGTCCTCCTCCATTAAAATCTTGTGAGTACAAAATTTTGGGTCAATACCCTTAATGTCGGATATTTTCCACGCAATTGCCCCTTTATGAGCCTTAAGAACTTTCAAGAGCTCGGTTTTTTCATCATTAGCAAGACCTTTTGCAATAATAACCGGCAACTTGTCATCACCTTCCAAGAATGCATATTCAAGGTGAGAAGGAAGATCTTTCAATTCAAGGATAGGTGGTTCCTCGATTGAAGATTTTGGTTCAACACTCATAACTTCCATCGGTGAAAGAAATGGTGGAATAGAAGTATCATCACTAATCAACACCTCATCTTCATTGTCGATTTCATTTGAAGTGAGATCGCCTCCTTGGAATGGAGTGAGATTTGGTGTGGAATTAGTAAGAATTGGATCCAAAATGGTGGGATTGCCACTTGACGAGCTATCGGAAAAACCTAACACTTCTTGTGAAAACTCATCGCAAACCACATCAACGATGTCAATGTGATTGATGGTAGCGATTGCATAAACATGAGAAGGTTTCGAGTTTTGAGTAGCGTTTATAACAAGTTTCTCTTCGTTGAATCTCAAAGTGATAGTTCTCGCATGAACATCGATAAGCGATCTCGAAGTGTCTAAAAATGATCGACCTAAAATTAGAGGAACTTGAGGATCCGCGGGGATGTCAACTACTATAAAATCAACGGGATAGTAGAACTTCCCCACTTTCACGAAAACATCTTCGGCTACTCCACATGCCATAATCGTAGAATGATCGGCCATCTCGATGGACATGTTTGAAGGAATGAGAGCCGGAAGCGAAAGCGATTTCCAAATGGAAAATGGCATCAAATTAATGCTCGCACCAAGATCGGCCAGGGCGAGGCATTCTTTCATATCTTGTATGTCACAAGGAATGAGAAACTTTCCGAGATCACCAACTTTTTCCGGTATGCGGTTAAGATAAACCGAAGAACAATTAGCAAGCTTTGAAAGCTTTTCCTTATCGCTCATCATACTTTTAAAAGTGGAAGCGAAACGAGGCATATATAACAACGTGTCGGCTAAACTCACATCAAAATGCACTTGTTGAAACATTTTTATAAAAAGCTCGATTTGTTGTTTGTTACGTTCTTGCAACTTCTCTTTGTTTCGTCTTGAAGGGTAGGGTAAAGGTGGTGTGGGTTGGTCATTAGGCAACGGCCTTGGAAACTCGGGTTCCACAATTGGTATTGGTTCAACCGTAGGTGTGGTTTGAGCGGTACTTCGTGGGATTGTAATATGCTCCTTTTCGACCATTACCTCGGGTTCTTTCTCGATTTCCTTCTCCTTAGAAGTACTTGTACGAGAGATTGGTTCCTTGAAAGTTTTACCACTTCGTGTAGTAATAACCTTCATTTCTCCCTTCGGGTTTGCAATGGTATCACTAGGAAGACCACCCGAAGAAGAGGGCTTACACATGATAGCTTCAAACATCTTAGCCATTCGGTCCTCAAATTTTGATTGCCTAGCATCCGCTTTTAAAAACTCTTGCTTAATCTCATGTTGTCCTAATTCCATCTTTTGTTGGTTTTGTTGAAGACGTTGGACATTTCCTTCCATTTTGTTTGCATGAGTTTTAAGTTCATTAGCAAGTTCATTTTTAAGCTCGTTTTTCAACTCGGACCTTAAGCTAATCATCTCACGTTGCATGTTATCAAATTTAGCATCATTTGCTTTTGCATAATCCAAAAATTCTCCTTGCAAATTTTTAGTGTGAGCATTTTGAAAACCTTGTGTAGTGTTTTGAAAATCACGGTTTTGATTTTGATTAGAGATTTGTCCATTCCCACTTTGATAATTCCCTTTGTTGTAGTTGCGTGTGTTGCCTTGGTAATTACCTTGGTTGTTGTTTCGATAATTATTAACATTTTGATTGGGTGGAGCTTGATTTGGACGAGAACCTTGGCCGTTTTGGTTGTAAGTTCCCGTTGCTACATAAGCACTCGAAGTGTTACCATCCGCGGTAATGCACTCGGAAAGATCATGAGCTCCCCCACAAGATAAACAACTCTTAGCAACCGCTTTAACCGAAGCGGAATTGGAAGCTTCTTGAGCCTTCCAATGGGACATTAGATTAGCAAATCTATCAAAAAAACCGATTTTCCTCATTAGCTTCATCATGTAAGGCGTTAATGCTACGAGACGATTGTGACGAAGATGACGAACCCATATTGGCAACACTCGGTGTGTTACGAGGGTTATAAACCTTAGATCTATTTTCAATGATTTGTAAAGCCTCATTTGTCGTCTTGCACAAAAAATTACCACCCGCGGCGGCATTCAAATAATCTCGTTCATGATCATTAAGCCCATTATAGAAAGTATCCACTTGATGCAATTCCGTAAAATCATGGTGTGGACATTCATGTAACATCTCTTTAAATCGTTCCCATGCCATTAAAAAACTTTCATTATTACGTTGCACAAATCGTGAAATCTCATTTTTTAAGTGTGTTGTTTTAGATGGTGGAAAAAACTTGTTCACAAACATAGAAACGAATCGGTCCATGTCAAAATCGAATTTGGCGGTTCTTTCTCGAGCCAAATTTTTGCGGGTCCATCCAACGAGTATGGAAACAACATCATCTTAATGGCGTCATGTGGAACATCCTTAAATTTGCTAGTGGCGGTGAGACGGTTGAAATTCCTAATGTGGTAATGCGGGTTGTCTTTCTCGTGACCTCTAAACTTGTTTGCTTGCAACATAGACATTAAACCCGTCTTAATTTCGAAATTTTCCGCAAGGATGGCGGAAATCACAATAGCCTCTCCAAAACCCTCGGTGGGTGCTTGTAGCAACTCCATCATAGTACGATTAGCCATGACGACTTCTTGTTCTACAAAAGGTTCAACAATTGGAGGTTCTTCAACAACCAACGTCTCTTGATTGGCTTGCTTTTGAAGACGTTTACGAGCTCGTTTTGCTTGATTACGAGTGATCATAAACTTCACGAAGAATGGGAAGTGAGCAAAGAAGATTCTTTTTGGGTGTTTTGTGAATTTTCAATTTTTCGTGTTTTTGATGATATTTAATTTTTTTGGATTTTGGTGTATCTTCGTAGACAACAATCTACAAAATCTCTCCTCGAATCAAACTCTTGATTAAAGAAGCCTCAAAGGAATGAAAACGATCACGTGGAGTGAACGCCTTCTAATGACTTTAGAACTTTGGTGAAAACCAAATTGTTCAAGAGGGTTTAATCACAAAGAAAACCAAGCAAATATAGTATACGTAATAATACTTTGGGTGGCAAAACCCTCGATTAGCCTTCAATCTTAAAATACTCACAAGCAAGCGGGGAAACGAGGCGGCGCGAAGCACTTAAGAGCCTTTTTCCTTAGGGTATATTTTATAATACCCGCCTTATACCCACCTTATAGTTTGTATTTTTCAAAATCGAGCTTCACGAAAGTATTTATCTATTTTTGCCTTTTTCTTTTTGTTTGAGATTCGAATACAATAATTAGGAGATCAAATCCCAATTAAGGTTGTGTTTTCACACTTTTGGAGATATTGTTTATTGATTGTGATACTTAATACAATATAGTAATATTTATACAAGAAAAACCAAGAAAACCGATAATACGTATTAGTAGAGTTCTACTAATACAAATACTATTTGGTTAATATTAAAAACAACAATGCAAATTAATCACGACACACCTCCCCGGCAGCGGCGCCAAAATTGATGTAAATTTAGTCAACTTGCCTTTAGGAAAAATTAAGCAACTAAAAATATAGTGGTAAGCACGACGATTTAGGAAAACCGTGTGTAAATGACCCTAAGTGGGTATCGTTCTCCAAGGAGGTATATGTGTGTGAAAAACTTGCCAAATGTTTGTGATTAATGATTGGTTTAGAAGGGGATTAGAAGAGAAAATGACGAAGACGAAAAAAAATAGAAAAATAAGGCAAAAACACTACTAGAAAGT
Organism: Glebionis coronaria; assembly: GCA_025667525.1. Lineage (NCBI taxonomy): Eukaryota > Viridiplantae > Streptophyta > Magnoliopsida > Asterales > Asteraceae > Glebionis > Glebionis coronaria. The sequence continues at coordinate 51,407 of JANFOE010002958.1, forward strand.
TAAGACGTAGAACCTAAAAAATCACCAAAAATAAAATAAATTCTAAAAATTACCAAAAATTCACCAAAATCAAGAATAATAAACTAAGAGTTTACCAATCATCAAAACTTTTTCAAACCTTTTAAATAATTAAATATTCAATTTTTAAATGCTAATTAAAGCCCTAAAAATCAAATAAATTATCAAAAAGACCAAATAAAGATTCTTCAATCGATAAACCTCTAAAATGACCTAAAATAATTAAAAACTATTTTAGAAATTTTAAAACTAATAAAAACTATTTAAAATGAATTAAAAACTATTAAAACTTAAAATAATTATAAAAATTAATCTATAAGTGATAAAATTATTCTAAAAGTTGCTAAATTCCTATTTTAATGTATTTAACCTAAGAAAAATGTAAAAAGTTGGAAAAAGTGAAATTTGAAAAATAATATTAAAATAATATTAAAATAATATTAAAAATCCAAAAATTATAAAAAATTCTAAAAAGTTGCAAACTAGTTTATTTTAACCTAAATAATCAGAAAATCAAAGTGAAATTACCAAAATACCCCTAATGGGCCCTCAAATGGGCCAAATCCAAAACAGTCAACACAAATGGGCTTTTGGGCCCAAAAAGTCAAATTTGGCCCAATTGACTTGGAAAAGCCCTATCTGACTTAAAATTCAATTCTAAGAACAAAACTCTAAAGGCCCAAAAGTTGAAAATGTGCTTATCACAGCTTATTAAACACAAAGCTTATTCTTATTGGGCTTTTCAGCCCATTAAGCCATAAGCTAATGCCATAAGCTCTAATTTGACACACAACCCTCTTTTAGGATACTTAAGAGATCTGTCAAAAGAAATTTTCAATAAGCTCACTCAATAAGCCAGAAAATAGAAAAGCAAAAATCCACAAAACGACAAAATAGTCGGGTTTGAGATTTAGGACACCTCAAAAGCTCTAGTTTGTTGCAAAAGCTCACAAATAGCTTAACTAAGAATAATCAATCAAGAAAATCACAAAAAGCCAAGTAGAATAAGCTGTAAGAACAGATAAGCTGGCTGAAAAAGCCAAATAAGCTAGTTTTCTAGCAAAAGCTTAACCAAAAGACTTGTAACCTTCCAGACTTGATATTAAGCTGAGAAAAATGATTTCTATTACAAAAGATAAGTTGTTGCATGTACCATTAAGCAAAACAGATTCAAATAAGCTGAAAACCAAGTTTGACCAAAAGTCAAACGCTGATAAGTTGAAATCAAACGCTGACAGGAACAAAGAAGGCGTTGACAGACTTAATGAAGTGTAAGAACTTGTTTTTCACCCTGCTGGTCAAGGTTTGAGTGCAAACCTTGTGAATCAAGGCTTACCAGTTGGGTAAACTTGATGTATTTTGGCACAAGTAAGCCAATAAGCCAGTGAGCTTATAAGCTATGAACAAAGCAATCCAAATAGCCAAATATCCTCACAAGCAGCAAACAAATAAGATCCAAGCAGCAAAGTCACAAGGCATACACTAGGCAAACAAATGCAAGCACAAAAAGTTACTGATGAACAAAGCACAATATGTAGAAACAGTTGCTGATATACTTGACACTTAATCCAATTTCAAGCCTCAAATCCTTCTACCCTGGTGTGATTAACTATGATTTAGCACTTGATACCCTTAACCTAAGCTTAGATCTAGGTGTCCTCAAAATCCTAGCCAATTTTACCAAGTTATGAAGATTCTAGAGCCAATCTATGAATCAGTGTGTCTAAGACCACAAAACCTGCAAACAGATGCACAAATACTCCCAAATAGCAGATACCAATACTTGCATACAACACATTAGCACTTAAAACAAACGCTGACAAGTTTAAATCAAACGCTGACAGAGACAAATCAGACGTTGACAGACTTATGCAGTAATCCCAAACAACCCTTAATTAAGCACTTATCATACAAACTTCTGATTTTAACTAATAACCTACTGATTGTAATGATCAAAAACACTTAAACAATAGCAAATAACACAATCAAACTCAAAAATCACCAGCACAAACACCAATACTCAAAATCAAAGCACCAAATCAAAAACAGTCATAAACATGAAATTTTTAGGGGAATCTTAACAAGAGATTATACCTGCCTTCCACAACATCCTAGGAAGGCCAGCAATGCTCCTTGGACCTTGTTCAACAACTAGAACAAGACCAAGGTACTTCAATGAAGATGATGCAAACTGCCTTGGTTGATGGTTCAAAGTAGAACCTCAAGGACTTGATGTCTTCAACACAAGCAGCAAACAACTCAACCAAGGGCTCTAATCCCTTCACAAGCTTGGTGTCAACAAGCTTGTAAGAGCTTATAGCTAATGGTCAAGGGTTAGTACACAAAATAACCAAAAACAGAACCTAGTATTTCAAGGTTTTCAAACCTTAAAAACCTTATGAAACAAGACGTGCCTTAACCACAAGATTAAGGTAGGCCTTCACAATCAAATGGAACTCAGAATTAGGCTACTCAAACACCAAACTTTTAACTAAATCAAAAAGAGATTTCAAATTTCAGAAATTCAAATTTTATTTAACTAAAAAGGAATTACAAAGATTGATAGCCTAAAACTGGAACAAAAGCTCTCTCACATGTTGAGGAGTCTTTTTATAGGCAAATGCCAAGGTTACACTGTTCACAAACCCTAGATGTGAAATTCCCTAAATGCCCTAAGTCCTTGAGTACGTTTGTTGTTGTTGAGCTGTCCAAAATGATCCAAGACGTTCATTTCAGCTTTGAAATGAAGCAAAGAGTCTCAACTGTTGATCTTAACACGTGGCATGACTTGGAGGGCAAGTACTCATGTGATGGGTGAAACGGTTTGAATGGTGGGGTCCTTTGGGTGAGTGGGAGTGTGAGTTTAAGCATGGGATGGATTTGTGTGAAGGTTAATTGTGTTTTGGTAAAGGTAATTGTAAAAACCCCCTTGTTGGTGAAAAGTAAAAACTGGGTTCATACGTGTGAACAGTGCCACGTTTGATCCGATTTTAGTGGGGATTTTGTGTTTGGCGCGTGTTTGTTTAGTTTAAACTTATAAACTTGGCAGCTTTGGTCCTTTTTCTTCTTCTCTTTTGTCATTTGTAAACAAACTTCTATCAGCGCCCATTTCCTTTGTATCAACGTTTCACAACTTGTCATTTTTGGCACAAACTTTCCAAAAAGTGTTTCAAGGGTTATATTTGCTATTTTGAGATATTTCAAGGACTGATCTTGGACATTGTTGATCTTCAAAGGTCTTCATTGTAACTTTGACTTCATGAGGGACCATTATTGGCAATTTTGATTTGTTGAGGGACTATTCTTGCCATTTCTTCAAAGTTGAAGGACCTTTTGTGTAATTTTGACAAACTTAAGGGACCAAACTTGTAATTATGAATATACAAGGGTTTTAAGTGTCATTTCTTTAATAAGTGAGGATCAATCTTGTTTGTCTTCAAGTCTTCAAGGTATTTTGTTAAGAATTCCATGATTAAGGCCCGGTTCTTTGTACGGCTTCGTTTCTCGTGTCCGTTTTTCCTTGTAACTTGTGATCTTTTGTCTTTTTTTCACGATATCCATACCTAAAATACACAAGTAAACAAACACAAGCATATATATGGTATTTTATGACATTTTAATGCATTTAAAGCCCGAAAAGAACGATGAGATCATGTATAAATGCCATCTCATCACTCTACATGCTTGATTTTTGATCATATTAATGATAGGTGCCTGAAATTGCCCAAGGAAGTGGTCGCTCATGCTACTAGTGCTGTGGTTGATGATGGATTTGAGGTGGTTAAGAACAAGAAGAATAAGGGTAAGAAGAAGCAAACACAAGTTGCAGGTATGAAGTTAACTAAACCGGCTCTTAATCTTCAGTTTCGTAATGTTGAGAGGGGTGAGACCTCTAAAGCTACGGGTAAGAATCCTAAGCCGGCTGCTCCTATACTTATGAAGGGTTTCTTGAATAACAAAGCTACGAGTTTTGTAGCGAAGACTAATTATAAGGAGAAGAGTTCTCATAATTCTTTTAGTACTCTTTGGGATAAGATAGATGATGGTACAGATTGGGAGGATGGTTTTAACACCAAGGAAGATGTGATTAATGCTAGTGATAGTGAGGTTGAAGAAGTCATATCGATTGATGATCGGCATGGTTCTCGTCAGCCTGATGTTTGCTCTAAGTGTTAACCGTGATGTCGTTTTACTTTCATTGTTCATGCACCTTTAGGTGGTTTTTTCCTATTGGTGTTATCTGTTTTGTAATTGTTTAGTAGGATCATATGGCATGTCATATGATATAGTGGTTGTTCAAGCTGTTGCTTGAGGTTAATGTAGCATTGCAGCTACATTCCATTGTACTTCAACGCTTTTTAGGAATATATTTTACCGGAGTTGTGTCCCCTTTACCCAAAAAAATGAATTCTTTGACCCCCCCCCTAAGTGATGATGCTCCCACACCTATAGTGATTACTCTGATTCCAGCAGTTGTTGCTCAAGATAATAGAGCTCAATCCAATGCATCTACACTCATTATTGAACCGGATGCACAATCCCCCAGTAATTCTCAAACTACACCTGAATCTACACCCCCACTCGTTCCTAATGATGTTGAAGAGGATCACAATGATCAGTATTTGGAATTTGCTCACATACAAGAGCTTCCATACATTGGGTTATCTATTCCCGACAACCTTAACGGGGCGTCTACCTCAGAGGGAGCTCCTGCTACCGTTTACTCTAGACCACACCGGATTGAAACTCACAACACCAAGTAGACAAAGGATCACCCAATCATAAACATTATTGGTGCCATTGAAAGACTAGTCTCTACTCGCCATCAATTACAAGAGAACGCATTTTTTTGTTACTTTGATGCCTTTCTCTCTGAGATTGAACCAAAAACATGGCAATTAGCTATGACACAGTCGTGTTGGATTGAAGCCATACAAAAGGAACTTAATGAATTTAAAAGACTTGAAGTATGGGAATTAGTTCATTTACTTGGCAACGTCAACGTTCTTATGTTGTTGTGGGTCTACAAGGTCAAACTCGATGAGATGGGTGGAATATTAAAGAACAAGGCAAGATTGGTAGCTCGTGGTTACAAGCAAGCATTGGGTATTGATTTTAAAGAATACTTTGCTCCCGTTGCAAGATTGGAGGCAATCAGACTATTCCTTGCATATGCGGGTCACATGAATATGATCGTCTACAAAATGGATGTTGAGACGACATTTTTGAATGGTGAACTAAGGGAAGAAGTCAATGTAAGCCAGCCAAATGGATTTGTGAACTCAGAGTATCCTAATCATGTGCACAAGCTCAAGAAGGATCTTTATGGGTACGATCTATTGTCATCATATCTCATTTCGGAAGGCTTCTCCAAAGGCAAAGTGGACCCGAAATTATTCATTCTCAAGGAAGGAAACGACATGATACTGGTACAAATTTATGTTGATGATATAATATTTGCTGCTACGACCCAAGAATTTTCCGACCATTTCGAGAAAATCATGTCCACATGTTTTAAGATGTCAATGATGGGAAAAATATCATTTTTCTTAGGGTTACAAATTTCTCAAAATCCTAGAGGCATCTTCATTAATCAATCTAAATATGCTCTAGAATCTTTGAAAAAGTATCACTTTGAAAATTATGACCCCGTGGATACTCCAATGGTGGAGAGATCCAAGTTAGATGAGGAAAGAGATGGGATTGCTATCGATCCGAAACTTTATCGTGGAATGATTGGTACCCTTCTCTATCTCACTACTAGCAGTCTTGATTTACAGTTTTCTATATGCATGTGTGCCCGGTATCAGGTTCGGCCTACCAAAAAACACTTACATGTTGTGAAAAGATCTTTCGGTACCTTAAAGAACACTTAATCATGGTCTGTGGTATCTGAAAGACTCCTCTATTTCACTAACAGCATATGCAGATGTGGATCACGCTGGGCGTCAAGATACTAGACGTAGCACTTCAGGATGCTTGCTACTACTTGGAGATCGTTTGATTAGTTGGGCATCTAAAAGGAAGAAAATCTCTGCGATATCAAGTACGGAGGTAGAATACATAGCTATGTCCAGTTGTTGTGCTCAAGTCCTTTGGATGAGATCACAATTGACTGACTACGGTCTTGGATTCAACAAAATACCGATGTACTACGACAACAAAAGTGCCATTGCCCTTTGCTGCAACAACGTTCAACACTAACGGTCCAAGCATATTGATATACGCTACGATTTCATCAAATAGCAAGTGCAGAATGGAGTAATCAAGCTATACTTCGTCAACACTGAGTATCAGTTGGTGGATCTTTTCACAAAGGCTTTAGATGGAGGACGAATTGAGTTTTTGACCGACAAGCTGGGTATGAAATCATTCTCACTTGAGACTCTTAAGGGGTTGGTAGAAGAAACCACATAATAGTGGTGGTAAACTATTCTCGAGTATCCTTTTTCATGATCATGTATATATTGTATATATTTTAACACCAAAAAGAAAAATACAAAAATATAAAACCTACAAAAAACCATAAAAATATAAAATCAAGAAAATCCAAAAATATTTTTCATTTTCAAAAAGGCATGTCTTTTAGTACGATAATATTTACGGCCTTAGAAATGTCGATTAGTATTGACACGACGCCATAAATAGAGTTCGTATAAAAGTTTTGTAAATATTTTAAAACATGCCTAAATGGTTTGCAATTTTTTTCAGACTACAACCCGCTTTTCGCATTAAAGTCATGTATTTCTTCGGGAAACGTTGGCTCACAATGGGAATTATTTTTCTCGGGTATGATTTACTTTAAAAACATACAAGGGATAAGTTTACTTTATAACTTGGTCCAACACAAATTAGTGTACACTTTAGTTCATTTATTTGTAAAAATAAGAGAAATCTTATTACCACCATAATCGTATCTTCACAACATTAAACGAAAAATGTTTTCATGGATATTTTGACTCTTTAAATAACAACTACAGCTCTTTAAATAGAAAATTGGTTATTATTTAAGGGGGTGAAAATATCACATCGTCTTCAAAATAAAATTGGTCTTCAAAAGGGTTTTCAGAAAAATCAAATGGTTTTTTGTCCAATGTCGAATCATTTACTGTGTGTGCCTTACGTGCTATATGATATTCGTACTTTAGGATATCTTGATTTTGCGTTAGGTGATTGGGGTTTACGTGCGTTAGTTGTGATAAATAGATAACGCGAGTTAGGGTTAAAGGGTTAAGACTAACTTTTACACAAGTGGAAAAACAAGGGACTTAATTGCAATTTTTGTTATATGTTTGACCAAGTCAAACCCCTCCCCCCGTCCCCTCACTCTCTTTCGTTACAAACAACGCAAAAATATATAACCCCTTTTCCGCCAATGTTGATCTCAAAACCTTCCAACTTAGCTCGTTTTACTTCGAAACAAGGCCTAAGGTGTACTACAAACGTGTTTTAATTATTAACATTCATCTACCCATATACTTTAATTGCTCTTTCGTGACCTTAATCACAAATCCATAAATTATGGTTTAGAAATTCTTTCGGCTCGTAAACTAAAATTGATAGAGGGTTCTTGTGTTATTTGCCCTAAGATTAAGTGGGTTTGCATTTGTTTTGCAAAAAAATTGACCTAGAAACAATAAACAGCCCTTAGATAATTTCTTTTTACGAACACAACATTATTGCGAAAAGAGAAAGATATTTCGAACTGAGTCCTTAGACCTATTGCAAATTGAACCCTTAGAAATGTTGCGAACTGAGCCTACAAAAACATTGCGAACTTGGGAGTGATTTATTGCGAACTTAGGATTGGAAAAGGAGAAAATAAGTTTCAAAGTTAATCTAAGTGTTTTTTTTCGAACTCAACTCATAAGTATTATTGCGAACTTAGTGATTTACAATATTGCGAACTAAAAATATTGCGTACTGAGTGTTCATACATATTGCGAACTAAGTGTTACAAATATTGCGAACTTGGGTGTGAAATATTGCGAACTGAGGGTTTACATTACACTGCGAACTGAGGGTTTACATTATATTGCGAACTGAGGGTTTACATTTTATTGCGAATCTAATGTCTTGCATTATATCGCGAACTTGATGTTATACTTATTGCAAACTGAGGTGTTTGGTGGTTATTGCAAACCTAGGTTATTGAGACATTGCTAACTTAGTAATCAAGATTATTGCGAAGTGTGGTGTATTTGATTATTACAAAATCAGTGGTAGTTTATATGGCAAAATGAGGATTAAGTATTTCTTTAAAAAAATTTCTAAGTCTCTTGTGAAAGTATCTGGGATAATGTCCTATGTGGTATAAGTTAAATGATTTAGATCCTTTTTGAATGCATTTCTCAAATGTTCTAAGTGTGTTATATTGCATATGTACACTTTGATAATCTTGTGCTCTCAAATGATTAGATGTGATATGTTTTACTACGTTAAAGGTTAACATGTATAATGATATATATATTTGTATGTATCCATTGTGTATGTCTATCTTAAGCATGAATCATGTCTCTCACTGAAGATCAGCAACGAGCACTTGATAATAAACTTGCTTCATTTGAACAAAGACGTCCATATGCAGGAAACAACATCAGACTAAAAGATGACTTTGATCCATTACAACCTGCATTTAAACTCGACACAAATAATCTTGATATATCACAAATCAACAGAGTATTGCGTGCCACGACGTCTGTTACAAAGACGTACATGCATGAGTTCTGGAATTCAGCACAAGATGCACCACCACTTAAGATCAACTTCACAATTAATCGGAAATCAAAGACTGTCAGTGTTGACACGTTCGGGACTATCTTTCGGATGACTCTCTTGCTCGTAGAAAAAAATACGATAAACTTCCAACCAAATCCCAAATTGTGGAGTTGTTCCAGAAACTAGGATATGCTTAACCCATTTTTAATGTTTCTTAGTTTCACTCTCCCAAGATAGGGCAACCATGGAAATCTATGATCAACATCATCATTCGGTGTCTCATAGCCAAATCCAGCGGTACCGACACAATGAGACTTTCACAAACACAGATTTTATGGGGTCTCGATCAGAGCAAAAAGTTGGACTATGCTTTGCTCATTTGGACATAATTTCACTTCCAATGCGTCCAAAACACAAAGAAGAATTATGATCATCTTCAATTTTCAAGATTTACTAAACTAATCATGATCATTTCATGAAAGCAGATCCTTCAATAAGTAAATGCGTACAGTTCTTCTATCATAATTCAGACGATGATGACATTTAGGACATGATGCAAGCCGGAGGACCCAAAATTAAACCCAAAGTGACTCCAACTCCAGTTCCCGAAAATATGATCAATGAAACCATCAGGAACAGTAAAGTATATAAGCAATTACTAAGAGCCATTGCAAGACACACAAGACAAGCAACATGTGAAATACCTGAAGAAGAAGATACTCCTCCCACAGAAAGCAAGGCAAAAGAAAGAAAAGTGGACTACCTAAAGATGATACTCCTCCCACAAAAAGAAAAGGCAAAAGAAAGAAAACTGTAGCTAAGCGTCAAAAGACAACAACTTCAAAGGCTAAGGGAAAGAAGACGCTTCTTGATGAAGATGAGGATGAACTACCCACTATGACTCACAAACAACAAATGAAGATAGTTTTCAAGAGAAGTAGGCAGGATACTATAGGTAGTGGTTCAGGTCATTCGTCAAAAGAAATTGAAGCGTCTGTCATTGCCGAATTTGGAGATCCCGATGCTCACACAAATAAGGTACTTGATGATGACGATGAATTACTTGACACTCCCTCTGAAGCGTCAAACAAAGGTGATGGGGACGATGAATATCAAAAAGACTCAAATCTCGATGATATACAACATGATGACATGGAGTTTGTCAATATGGAGTCAGAAACTGGTGACACCAACAAGTATGTCAATGTCAACAAATCTAAAGAGCAAAGTTAATCTACTTCTAAGTCTGACCTGGCAAACAAACTATTTAACTTTTATGGTTAATACTTGTCTTTTACCCCAAGTATAATATCTTATCGTCCGAATCTTTTCGAATTGATTATCGATCTAAAATGCGACTCAATTGTCTTTTGGTGAACAAAATGATTTGGTTTGGTTTGGTTATCTAATTTTAAGAGCAAGTATGAAAATGTCGTTGAGTAAATTAAAGTGTTTAAGAATTAAACTAAAAACTATTTAGAAAAAGACTTTGAGTAAAATTTTAAAACTTAAAAACATGTTCTATCGTAATATGGCAATTCATTTCTGTCGGAATGCACCAAATCATAGCCATCGGAATAATCAATGTGGAAGTCCATCGGAATGCTAAACTTAATACCCATCGGAATGCTGTTGATCCCAAAGTCAGATCTTAAACCTTAATAGCTTGTTTAAGGGTTGTGATAGAGAGAAAGAATTCAATCTAACACTAGAGAAACTTTGCAAAGCAAAGTAACTAAACAAGATGCGGAATGTAATGTTTAGCACAAGAACAAATGAGATTCAAACGTTGAACTTTAATATATCAATGATATACGAATACCCAAAGTGGTATTAGGGTTTACAAAACCTTAAAGTAATAATAATGAAAAACGAAATGAGAAAAGACACACTTTGCATGCTAACCTAGTGAGTCCTTTTATAGATACAAGGACCCACGTACAAGATCACTACTAACAAACTATTGAAAGTATTAAGGAATAATAACTGAAACGCGTAAAAATCTATTCCATGTTTATCTTGACGGCAGGGCCTTTGACTCCAGTAGGGGAACGGATCCCCCTGCCTTTGTTATTTAGCAGGGGGAACTTACTCTAGCAGGGGTATGAATAATCAACTAGCAGGGGAAACAAGTAAGCATAGATTTATTCCCAACAATCCTCCCCTAAACTTGTGCTTTCCCCTAAAAGACAAGTTTCTGAATAAATGCTAGTTGATGAGGATGCTTACAAACTCTCTGGCCAAATCTGACTATGAACCATTCTTACCAGATCATAAGCAACAGGCTTTTTGGCATCAACAATTAACTTAGCCTGTGCTAACTTCTTCAAGGTTTCCTGAGAGAAGGGATAATACCTATGATTGAGTAAATAAACACTCACACCTTCCATTACTACCTCATAGACCCCAGAATTTGTAAATAGCTTCCAATACACCAAATCTCCTTTATTCACTGCATCAAATAGAGGATCAAATAATTCATGTTCATACATTCTATGCATGCACTCCCAGATTACCCAATCCTTCTCCACACCATCCATGGTAGGAGGTTTTGCAGCAAACGTTTTCTTCAATATTTTCCACAGATCTTCTAAGTCTTCACTATCCAAAATTTGAAACATGACGTCTAGGCTTAGAAATGTCTGTGCTGTATTGTTAGCCCTTGTAAGCTTCCACCAAGTTCTCCCTTTGTGTTCATAAACAGCATACTCTATAATAGCAAACTTCTTTCCAAGTTCACTAGGTGAGATTTCATCATTTTCCTGCAAAATCAGCTGTTTATCAATTTCATCATTTGATGGCCCTTGAGACTCTTTAGTGATTATGCCCACTTGCTCCATTCTCTTGAGTCTCTTTGCTGCTCTTTGTGCATTAAGTACAGACTTCTCAAGTACTTCTGGAAAACTTTCACCTGCTTGGTGCGATGCCCCTGCTTGGGATGATGCACCTGCTTGTGTAGTCTCTCCAGCTTTTCTTTTCTTTGTTGCTCTAGCTTTCTGTAGCACTTCACTTTGTCTCCTAAGATACTCAGCTTCCTCAGGAGTGTTGATGGTCATCCAATCCTCCACATCATACAACTTTAGAACTGGTCTGACTGCTCTCTTTATGGCTTCAAAGCTCATATCTCTGAAGTCACCATCCTTCCACTTTCTATGCCTTTTAAGCAGAACTTTGTAGTGATCAAGTTGCCCTTTCTCTGACGTTCGATACTTCTCACTCTGAATTTGCATTGCCCTTCTTTCCAGATATTCAGTTTGATATTTGTAAACAAGGCAAGTCAACTCATACCTGTCTTCCAAAGGAGCATTTTTCAACTCCTTCTCCCATTGATCAAGAAACTCTCCAGCATGAGGTACCCTGTCATCTAGTTCCCTATGCATAATCTCAACCTGTTTTAGCATATCTTTGGGCCTCATCTTCTCCATCCTTTGATCCTGCATATCCATTTCCTCTTGTTGTAGCCTGAGAGCTACTTGTGCATCATGTGCTTCTTGGACCTTCTGCTGTTCAGGAGTCAGATGCTTGTATTTTCTCTTGGGCTGTTGCACCATGATTCCTTTTCCTTTGTCTTTTGGATCCACTGCTGGTGCTGGTTTTGCTTTAGATATAGGTTCTTTGATTGTTATCCCCTTCTGAGCTGGTTGCTTTCTGTTCTTCCTAACAAATGTTTGAGTAATGTTCTTAGCAGGGGATAAACTTACAGCAGTGGGATCAGCAATAGCAGGGGCTTCTTCTTGATTGCCTATGGTGAGCAATGTTTGAGCAATGTCTTTGGTTGCACTCCCCTTGTCACTTCCCTTATCAACACTTTCTCTCTCCATTCCTTTCTTAGCACTTGTTATCTTTCCATGCTCCCCACCAGGATATGAATAATACTCAGTAGATCCTTCTGTGTGTGGAATTTCCTCCCCTTTGGAAGCATCCTCATCTGTGGAAAGAATCAGTCTGGGCTTTCTCCTCCCCTCAAGAGTAGCAAGTCTGGTTTCCAGGTGAGAGATAACTAGACCTTGCTTTTTGACATCTTGTACTAGTTGTGCATTCTGCCTTTTCAGACTCATGCACATTTTCGTCAATTCCAGATTTGTCAAAGGTTTCATACTGCTCTCAATCCTAGAAGGGAATTTCTCCCCTTGTTGGATATCATGGAGTGGGGGAGAGGACTTATTGATGGTGTCACCATCCTGCTCACCCCTTGAGGATGAGACAGTAGTGGCAGCCAAACCCCCAGGTTGCTCCAAACTCTTGGAGACTCTCCTTTCTGCTGCTTGTGAAGATTCACCAGGCAAGGGAGACCTGGCAAACCTGGATTTTGAACGCCTTTCTTGTTGTGGATCAGCAGGTGGTAGGTTCTTGGCAGGGGATTCAGCAGGTTGATTTATGGCTGTTTGATTTTTGGCTTCTTCCCGTCTGATTTGGTCTAGCATAATTGAAGTGAATGGAATGTTTCTGCCAGAAAACAAAGGTGATGGTGCAAGTAATGTGGTGAAAAGTTTGGTTGTGTGTTTGGTTGCAGAAAAATAGTTTCTGTGTGTAATGGGACCATGATCACTCATATTCAGCAAAACTTTTATAAACCTTGGATACATACAAAACTTTGAGGTGCTTGAAACATTTTTAACCATGCCTTTAAAAATCATTTGAGAAAAACAATACTTCCTTCCTGTTGCAAAGCAGATCAGGGCAGAAGCTATCTCACTACCAACCTCATTAAAAGCAGTGGTTTTGGGTGACAAACATTGCATAATAGTATGAATCAAAAATTTCCAATGAGGGGCAAACTGGCCTTTAGCAAACTTTAATTTTTGATTTTCAGAAAGTTTATACCCCAATTTATCAAGACCTTCAAAAATTTCAGCCTCAGAAAAGTTGGTTATTCCATCCTCATCATCAAGGAGGAGATTCTCCCTGATGGAGGCAAGTGTGATTACCTTGGAATGACCATCAACTGTGCTTTGAATTATGACCTCTCCATTCACTGTTTTGGTCATGGCTTTAGACCAGAACTGTTGAATGTGTGAGGTATAAATGCGAGGATTGATGAGAAGGGCCACTCTGAAGTACGAAGACTTTAGAAAGGCCACAGCCTCAGCAAACTCGGCTGGTTCATCATGAAGCAAAGCAATTTGGTTATGATTAGGAGCAATTTTAAGGGTCATGATGAATTTGGAAAATAGTTTAGAGGTTTATAGAGATAGGAGGTAAGTGGGATTAGGTCGAGAGAGATTTATGAACCTGCTGGTAAAGGGAATTAAGTTTATATAGACAAATTGAAGGGCTGTGATTGGACCAAAATTTTCAAATTGCAAAAATATCAAGGATAAATCTTGATAAAAAATTAATATATTTGAAATAGAAGGAAAAGATTACCAATCAACGAAGAAAGCGCCTTAAATATCTTTTAAAAAGAATAAAATATTCCCTAACCAAAATTTAAGCAAGCAGGCCCAATGGCTATGAACAGGGTAACGGTATTGTCGGTCAATGATCAAACAGGGGAATGTTGTGAAGGCAGGGGAATAAAAGATAAAAGCAGGGGAAACTTTCCTAGGGGTATTAAACTAGTCATGGAATGACTAATGCTAACTAGCTCTGCTCTAATGCACACACTTGTATACACAAGATAGATACATAGAATCTCAAGAGTCCTCTATTCAGCAATGGTCCCAATACAAAAAGTTAATACATAAGTCCCCCTACACCAGGTAATCCCAAGAAATCATGCATACCCCAATCACCATCCCAACCTTGTCCCTTACTTATGGTCAGTTAGTCTTGGCAGTGTGTGCCACAGGTCTATATTTGAACAGCAAGCTGTTTATAATAAAGAAATGTAAGTACACACTACAGTGCCTCAAGGTTTCAGAGTTCTGACAAGCTTTGCAGCAAGTCATCATTAACCTGAACCCTCACTCACCAGTGGATATGATGTAAGATCATATATGAGCATCCTAAGGATACCCTGAGTCCTAAAGGTGTGACCTAACCTCCCCTGAAACATAGAGTATATACCTGATTCACCAACAAGAATAGTATGCACCATATAAACCTCTGCATTGTTAGTCTAAAACCACATAAAACCACTGATGTAGTGATTTTGTATATACTTTATTTTAGGAAAAACAAAGCAACACAAAAATAGGGTAAGCGTGCACGATTTAGGAAAACCGTGTGTAAATGACCCTTAAGAAGGTGAGTTCGTTCTCGAGGAGGCACGTGCGTTGTGTAATGAATGATTGATTATGTTTTTGATTATTAATGAGAAGAAAAGAAGAGAAAATGACGAAGACGAAAAAATTAGAAAAATAAGGCAAAAACACTATTAGAAAGTTACGACGAAGAACGTGAAAAACACAAAATTTAAAATTTTAATCTAAAAATTCCTAAAAATTACTAAAAACTCCCAAATAATATTCTAAGAGTTTACAAAAAATTCAAACTTGCCAAAACCTTTTAATTAATTTAATAATGACTTTTTAATGCTAATTAAAGCCCTAAAAATCACTTTTAAATATTAAAAAGCCTTAAACAAGATTTTATAGTTTGTAAACCTTAAAAACAACCTAATTAAGCTAAAAACTTTTTTTAAAAATTTTAAAACCAAATTAAACTATTTTTAAACTCCTAAAAACTATTAAAAACTATTAAATCTTAAATTAATTCTAAAAATTAATTGAAAAGCCTAAAAATTATTCTACAAATGGGAAAAGTCCTAATTAATGATATAGAACCTAGGAAAAATGAGAAAGAAATAAAAATTAAACTTTTTATTTTAATGAATAAAATAATATTAAAATATTCTAAAAAATTAAAAGTCCTCAAATAAATTCTAAAAAATTCTCAAAAATCCTAAATATTCTAACTAGAAAGAAAATGTAAACAAAAGTTTCTAAAACCTCTTAATGAATTTTATATTAATTTTCAAGGTTTAATAAAAAACCTAAAACCAAATAAAATCAAAAATTAAAGTTTTTGAAAACTTTTTCACATGTAAACCTCAAAAATATCAATTAAAACCTAAAAACTATTTTTCCTAAAAATTAAAACTATTTTTTCTATTTTTTAATGACTTTTCTAAAAACGGGTACAAAATAAATCCTAAAAAATAATATAATAAATGGAAAAATCTAAAACCAGTCTAGAAAAATCACAAATTCTATAAAGTTCCTAAGAAAAATAAGAAGTGAAAAATAAGTTAAACAAATAAGCTGAAAAGAGCTTAATAGCTCACGGCTTGTTTTAATAAGCTAGAAAAGAAAACCCTTTATATTTAAAACAACACAACCTCTTACCAGTCAAAGTCCCTAGGGCAACGGTAAGAGGTGTGTGTTGTGAGCGTGTGGTCGAGGGTTCGAGGTGTGCAACCCCCTTTTTGGACGATTATTTTTTTTTTTTTTTTTTTTTAACTTTCACAACCAACAACTGACCTCTAAACAGCTTAATTCCAATTCCAACTTCTTTTTAATCACAAGATTAAGCCAATTATGAAGATCAAAACGTGACAGATTTTTACTTGAACACAAAGTCCTTTGTTATCTTTCTGTTTTTCTTCACATAGGATGAAAAGCTCTCCAAGAGGGCTTGGAGGTGATTTGGTGTGTATTTGTGGAACACAAGGCACCCTTGTGCTCTTTCTGAGCACAAGGAGTCACAATAAGCAAGAACAACAACACCTAGCACATAAATATCAGAAAACAAATGCACACAAGCTCACTGAATGTTTCTGTGATCTTCCTAGGGGTCTGTTGGCTTAAAAGCTTACTAACTTGCAACCTAGTGGGATTCAAAAGCTCAAATTCAGCATACAAACTCACAACACGACATACAAACCAAAACAAACCTAGAATCAACCTATAACTTAACAGGTTTCAAGATCTCAAGCACAAAAATTCAACAAAATTGGCAGATTGTGGATATGCAGTTTTTTACTATACCTTTTCCTTTTTCAAGCATACAAACTATTCAAAACTTGATCAAATCTACTTACCAACTAACAACAAACCTATCCTAACCTGATTTAAACCTTCTAACACCAATTTGAGACACAAATCAAAATGTTTGCCCTGCTAATCCTTGTAGCCAAACACTCTTTTAAAGATGAAAACCAAACGTTTTTCAAAGAAAAACCTCTTAAAACTTATCCAAACTGTTTCATATCCATTCTAGCATGCATATAATCATGAAAGAACACAAAACAAAGAAGATTCATACATTTTAGCATGCATCCACAAAATCAAACCCAAATCACTATTTTTGAAAACTTTCAAAAGGGAAAAGAATTTATACCTAAGGACCTTACTTCCAAGGTCCTTTGTGGATGAATATCCACCTCCCTTACCAACACGGGTTGGTGCAGATCCTTTAACAAATCAGCAACCCTTTTCCTGTTTAAGACAAAATCAAAGAAAAAGCAATATAACAATATATATTCTGTTTCCTCTTTTTTCTTTCTTAAAAACTTTTCCAAAACTTCCACAAACTCTTAAACTTGTTTTAAACACTTCCAATTTCATAAATCACTAGGCTTTTTCCACTTTCACTTCAAAAGCTTAATGACTTATTAAAAATCTGTCCACTTTTTATGAAAACCTTTCTTAAAATCAAACTCAACTTTCTCAAATTAATGGAACTCAGTCTTAGCCTTTTCACAATACACAAACTTTTAAAAACAATAAAAGGGAATTACACTTGTATCCAACAAACACCACAATTTTATTTTCTTAAAAAGGAATTACATATGAAAATTTGCTTAAAAACTGGAACAAGTATATGAGACACATCCGTCTCATATTTATACATGAAATAGAACATACTAGAACAAGGGAATTAAAAAATACAAACTAGTAACCCTAATTTCTGAAATCTCAGAAATGCCCCTTTGGAGAATCTTGAATTTCTTGGTCAAAAGACACCATGTGATATGCCAGCTATGGAGGACTAATCTTGGACGTGGGATTCGACTTGGAGGCAAAGGAATTCAATCCTACCGTTGATTGTGTCGGGTTTTGGGGTTTGGGTGAGTGTGACGTGACAGGGGAGGTTTGGGGGAAGGACCACAAGCCACGTGGCGCTTTTGTGAGAGGTGGGATTAGGTGAGGTGAAGCCCAATTAGTGATCTGCTGAGTTATAGGGAAAATCCCCTTGATTTGAGCGTTAATTGATCTGGGTGGTTTAGGGTTCGTCAGGGATTAGGGGTGGGTTTTGATTCAATTTTTGGGTTAAACACGTTTAAAAACGTGTTATGGGGGGAAACTTGGGTTTAGTGGGATTTGACCGAGAGTTGACCCTAGTTTAATATTAAACCGGGTTATATGGGATTTGGACCTTGGGTGTTTTTGGGCTTAACGTGGGTAATTGCAACGCCAGTCCATAGCAAACGTAGTCTCCATTTAACATTTGCAAGGCCAGTCCATTCCGTTAACTCTTTTGCATCCACAGTCCAAACTCAATTCAATTTTAGTCCTTTTGATCCAAATGATTAACTTTTGAACTTTTGATCATTTTCCAAGGGCTGATTTGGTCATATCTTCATTCTTCAAGGATTATACTTGCACAATTAACATTTTGAAGGGTTAAAAGTGACAAGTTCTTCAAAGATGAGGGGCCATTTTTGCCAATTCTTCAAACTTGAGGGGTCTTTTTGCAAATTTCCAAAAGTGAGCTTGGTTCATTGTGCGTCTTTGTTTCCCGTGTTCGTTTTTGAATGATTCTTGTATTCTTTTGCCCATTCCTTAATATCCGTACCTAAAAATACACAAGCAACAAACACGAGCATATATTTGGCATATTTTATGATATTTTATGCAATTAAAGGCCGTTTTGGACGATGAGACCATGTATAAAAGCAGTCTCATCACTCCCCCATACTAAACCATTGCCGTGCCCTCACACAATGCTAGAATAAAGTATCAAAGCATCTCCAAAATTTAATTTTATGACTTTTATTGAAATGATAACTAGCTACACACTATGATTACTACTACTTGCGTTTTAGACATAATGTATGATTTTCATCGCAAAATGGGACGTTTAGGTTCATAGAATAAGAACACGTGAATGCTTCGTTAGAAATAATTTCGTCGTCCTCGATTTTCACTTCAATTCCATGCCAAGCGTGCAACGAGATCATTGTCATTATCAGTTAGTAATGCTAACACTACTCATATGCCCTAATCACGTACTTATTCTCCCATTATTCCTAAGTTGTATCTCTTATATTTTATTATGTCTTAATGATCACGAGGATACATTGTTGACTTATGCGATAATAGAGATTTAGGTCTAAAAATAGAGTCCTAACGGTGTAATTAAGACCATCAAATCAATAACCCCTCCTAATAGACGACGATGTTAAAAAATTAAGTCGACAAGAAGAATCGATAAACACGGTTTTATAACGGTTTTGAACATGAGACTTATTACCAAGACTTTTATACGCCCCCTAACGGAAGGACCTTATTATCTTTGGTTTACCTCCATCTTTTATTCAACTTCGCCATGAAGCTTTTATTATGACTTCGGTCTTGCCTTGCCTTTTATTATCCGCCTCATCGGTGGTTTTATTAGCCAAAGACGTATATCCTCACGCTAAAGCGAATTTTGGATCTTTAAAGCTTCGAAGATTAAGGCTTGATTCACTTTCAATTTTGCATAGATTTTAGGCCTTGTGGGGCTTCAAATTGTTTGCTAGATTTAGGTGAGCACTTGAAATCTTATTATTGGGTGAAGCTTTCGATTATTGGGGTGCCAATACTTCAAAACCGTGACGCTGGCGATACCTTAATGTCTTCCCAATTTAATTACACGGAAGCTACTAGAAAAGACTAGAAACCCAACAATCCTAACTAAACCGCTAAGTCAATATTTATTAAGCAAAAAATATTTACATGCGAAGGGAGAATAAGCAAACAACGAGAACACATGAGTTTTTGAAAGAATACGAGTACTCTACGTTTAGCATAGTAACTTATAATTAACTCTATCATTTCTCGTCCTCATTTAAGAGACTTAGCCTAATATGTAGTTAAGGAATCAAAGCTAAGTGCTCAACACGCACGGTCGAGTCAAAAATTACTCTTATTCTCGCCATCGGAAAATCTACATTCGTGTCTTCAAACACTTATGAAACATGAGAAAAATTTTAAAATTTGGCCATTTTTAGCCTTATTTTGCAAGAAAACGATAACAAAACGATAAACTTTGGAAAGCGTGAAGGTTTGGCAAGGCAAGTATCTATTCACCCCCCCATACTAAAGTTAAACATTGTCCTCAATGTTTCGAGTCTAGGGGTGCAAACACCCCCATACTAGAGACGTAGTCGAATGCCTAATCTAGCATGGAAAGGGTGTAACCAATAAGTAATAGCCGTTTATGAAGTGTGCTAAAAACCTAAGGTTAGAACATAAAAGGATATATCATATGTGATATTGGGAAAGGCCTCCATAGCAAACGATCGAGTGCTCCCATGAAACGAACACGAGAGGCTCCAATCGTGAAGATGATGATCTAAAAGACACAATTCACAAACAACCACGGAACAAAGGTTGGAAGGGCACAAATCCCCTCACATTAAACTACATAGAAAGCAATAATATATACATGGATAAGCATGGGTCTCCCCCACGAGGCACCTTGTTTTTGATAACCGAGTCAAAAGCTCGACTCGAATCCCCATAAATGTGATCATTTAGGGATAATCATGGTTTGGTCAATTTTTGGTGGGGCTTACATGATAAACAAGGCCCAAAAGTACGTGGAGTACTTTAAAAATCCGATAAACGTATACCGGGGTCAAAGATAGCGTCCTCGTTTTCGGATGAAAGACGAGATAACACAACTCCAACACACATCCCAATGGGATAAAAGAAAATAGGAGAGAAGAAATAGAAGGGTGGGACAATGGGTAAGGCAAAACATTGAGCTACTCGAGGTAGACTCGCACCAATCAAATGAAAAGATTTTCCATTTATTGCATCGGTGGAAGACCGAGATTTCCCTATATAAGCAATTCCAGGATCAAATATCTCGTCCTCGGTGGAGAAAGGAGAGGGAACATAAGGGGCTTCCCCCACACTAGGTCCACACAAAGCATCGTCAAAAGGGGTAGACGAGCTTGTAGTACTCAAGACACGTGGTGATGACGGAGTTAGAATTGTAGAAAAACCTTTTAAATTAGATTCAAAATTTTTTCCTTTTTCATCTTTAAAACTCTCCTTGTGAAAACCCGATTTGATTATGTCAAAAATATTTGGTGTATCTAAAACAATGTTAGTCACACTAAAAATTCTCACATTTTGAAAGCGTTTTGGTTTAGGTGGTGGCAAGTTTTCAAATCTTTTGTCAACAAAGAAAACCTCCCCATCGGGATCAACGTATTCATCATCTGAAGAATCACTCGAGATTGGAATCATAGGCTTAACACTCTTAACCTCCATCGGCGGAGGGGACGGAACTTCATTTTTATCAACTCCTAAAACTCTATTTGAAATCTTTTGACAAATGTTTTTGATGGGATTGACATTGTACAAAGATGTGATTGAATAAACATGAGAAAGCGTGGAGTTTTGGGATTCATTAATGACGAGTTCTTCCTCATTGAAACGAAGAGTGATTTTTCTTGCATGCACATCGATAAGTGCTCTCGAGGTATCCAAAAAAGATCGACCTAAAATTAACGGAACTTTAGGATCGATGGGAATATCAACAACAATGAAGTCCACGGGATAATAGAATTTCCCAACTTTCACAAAGACGTCCTCGGCTACTCCACAAGCTAGAATCATAGAATGATCGGCCATTTCGATTGACATTCTTGAAGGAGTGAGATTTGGAAGATTGAGCGATTTAAAAATCTCGAGAGGCATCAAATTAATACTAGCACCAAGATCGGCCAAGGCGTAGCATTCTTCCATGTCTTGGATAGCACATGGGATTAAAAACTTTCCAGGATCACCGACTTTTTGAGGTATGCGGCTTAGAAAAACCGATGAACAACTAGACGATTTTTGCAATTTCTCTTTGTTATTCAACATACTTTTGAAGTTCGCAGCAAATCGAGGCATCATGACTAAGGCGTCGGCAAAACTTATATTGAAATGCAAGTCACGAAACATTTTCATAAAAAGTTCAAATTGATAATTATTTCGTTCTTGTGCCTTTTCCTTGTCTCGTCTTGATGGGTAGGGTAAAGGTGGTGTGGGTTGGGGAAAATTAGGCATAGGCATCGGCCTTGGAATCTCAGGTTCCATAATGGGTATTGGTTCAACCGTAGGTGTGGTTTGAGCGGTACTTCGTGGGCTTGTAATGTGCTCCTTTTCAACCACGACCTCGGGTTCTTTCTCTTTTTCCTTCTCCATAGAAGTACTTGGACGAGAAATGGGTTCTTTGAAAGTTTTACCACTACGAGTGGTAATAACCTTCAATTCTCCTTTCGGGTTCACGATGGTATCACTAGGAAGACCACCCGAAGAAGAGGGCTTACACATGATAGCTTCAAACATTTTAGCCATTCGATCTTCAAACTTAGATTGCCTAGCATCCGCTTTCAACAATTCTTGCTTAATCTCATGTTGTCCTTGCTCCATTTTTTGTTGATTTTGTTGGAGTCGTGTGACATTTCCTTCCATTTTATTAGCATGAGTTTTAAGTTCATTAGCAAGTTCGGTTTTAAGCTCATTTTTCAATTCGGATCTTAAGCTAACCATTTCACGTTGCATGTTGTCAAACTTAGCATCATTAGCCTTAGCATAATTCAAAAATTCTCCTTGAAGATTTTTGGTGTGATCGTTTTGAAAACCTTGGGCATTAGTTTGAAAATCACGGTTTTGGTTTTGGTTTGAAATTTGCCCATTTCCACTTTGGTAATTACCTTTGTTATAATTCCTTTGATTTCCTTGGTAATTTCCACCTTGATTGTTGTTGTTGCGATAATTATTAGCATTTTGATTGGGTGGAGCTTGATTTGAACGTGAACCTTGACCTATTTGGTTATAAGTTCCCGTGGCTACAAAAGCACTCGAAGTGTTACCATCCGCGGTAATGCACTCGGATAAATCATGAGCTCCCCCACACGACAAACAACTTTTAGAAACCGCTTTAACCGAAGCGGTGTTGGAAGCTTCTTGAGTCTTCCAATGGGACATAAGGTTTGCAAATCTATCGAAAAATCGGTTTTCTTCATTTGCTTCATCATGTAATGCATTGATACTTTGAGACGATGATGAGCCCCTTTTGGCAACACTCGGTGTGTGACGAGGGCTATAAACCTTAGACCTATTCTCGATTATGACCAAAGCTTCTTCAACCGTTTTACACAAAAAATTACCACCCGCGGCGGCATTTAAATAATCTCTTTCATGATCGTTAAGTCCATTGTAAAACGTGTCGATTTGGTGCAAATCGGAAAAACCATGATGAGGACATTCGTGTAACATCTCCATAAACCTATTCCAAGCCGTAGAAAAACTTTCATTTGGTTCTTGTGAAAACTTAGAAATCTCATTCTTCAAATGCGTAGTCTTAGAGGGCGGAAAAAATTGGTTCACGAACTTCGAAACGAGATCCTTCCACGTCAATATCGAATTTGGTGGCTCTTTCTCTAACCAAATTTTAGCGGGCCCCGCTAAGGAATACGGAAATAACATCATCTTAATCGAGTCATTCGAGACATCCTTAAATTTGCACGTGGCGGTAAGACGATTAAATTGGCGGATATGGTTGTGCGGATTGTCCTTCTCATCACCACGGAATTTGTTGTTTTGGATCATCGACAACAAACCCGTTTTCACCTCAAAATTCTCCGCAAGGATTGCGGGAATCACAATAGCTTCTCCATAACCCTCGGTGGGTGCTTGAAGTAACTCCATCATAGTTCGATTCGCCATGGTTGGTTCTTCTCGTACAATGGGTTCGTCAATAGGAGACTCCTCACTAGAAAGAGTGAGTGATTTGTTTCTTCGTTTACGAGCACGTCTAGCTTTAGAGCGAGTTTGCATAAACGTCACGTACAACGAGAAGGCGAGCAAAGAAGATTCTTTTTGGTATTTTGTGTTTTTTCAATTTTTTTTTGTGGTTTTTGATTGTATTAACCTTTTTGGAATTGGTGAATGTATTAAGTAGACAATGAGTCCACAAATCTCCTCACTTAATCAAATCTCTTGATTAAAAAGGCCTCAAGGAATGAAAACGATCACGTGGAGTGAACGCCTTCGATGACTTTAGAACGATGGTGGAACACCAAATCGTTCAAGAGGGTTTAATCAAATGGAAACCAAGAAAATATATATGATATGTAATAATACTTTGGGCGGCAAAACCCTCGATTCACTCTCAAAATCAAATACGCACAAGCAAGCGGAGGAAACGAGGCGGCGCGAAGCACTTAAGAGCCTTTTTCCTTTAGGTTGTGAAATACAACCGCCTTATACCCACCTTATAGTTTGTATTATCAAGATTAAGCTTCACGAAAGTATTTATCTATTTTTGCCTTTTTCTTTGGTTTGAGATTCGAATACAATGATCGAGTGATGAAATCCCGAATCAAGGTTGTGATTGCTCACGTATTTGGAGTACTTGTGAATTTATTGTTCTACGTATACAATATAGTAATAGTATTCACACAAAAACCGAAAAACGATAATACGTATTAATAGAGTGCTATTAATACAATTATATTTATGGCTAATATATAAAAATAACAATGGTTCAATCAAAACACAACACGCCTCCCCGGCAGCGGCGCCAAAAATGATGTAGTGATTTTGTATATACTTTATTTTAGGAAAAACAAAGCAACACAAAAATAGGGTAAGCGTGCACGATTTAGGAAAACCGTGTGTAAATGACCCTTAAGAAGGTGAGTTCGTTCTCGAGGAGGCACGTGCGTTGTGTAATGAATGATTGATTATGTTTTTGATTATTAATGAGAAGAAAAGAAGAGAAAATGACGAAGACGAAAAAATTAGAAAAATAAGGCAAAAACACTATTAGAAAGTTACGACGAAGAACGTGAAAAACACAAAATTTAAAATTTTAATCTAAAAATTCCTAAAAATTACTAAAAACTCCCAAATAATATTCTAAGAGTTTACAAAAAATTCAAACTTGCCAAAACCTTTTAATTAATTTAATAATGACTTTTTAATGCTAATTAAAGCCCTAAAAATCACTTTTAAATATTAAAAAGCCTTAAACAAGATTTTATAGTTTGTAAACCTTAAAAACAACCTAATTAAGCTAAAAACTTTTTTTAAAAATTTTAAAACCAAATTAAACTATTTTTAAACTCCTAAAAACTATTAAAAACTATTAAATCTTAAATTAATTCTAAAAATTAATTGAAAAGCCTAAAAATTATTCTACAAATGGGAAAAGTCCTAATTAATGATATAGAACCTAGGAAAAATGAGAAAGAAATAAAAATTAAACTTTTTATTTTAATGAATAAAATAATATTAAAATATTCTAAAAAATTAAAAGTCCTCAAATAAATTCTAAAAAATTCTCAAAAATCCTAAATATTCTAACTAGAAAGAAAATGTAAACAAAAGTTTCTAAAACCTCTTAATGAATTTTATATTAATTTTCAAGGTTTAATAAAAAACCTAAAATCAAATAAAATCAAAAATTAAAGTTTTTGAAAACTTTTTCACATGTAAACCTCAAAAATATCAATTAAAACCTAAAAACTATTTTTCCTAAAAATTAAAACTATTTTTTCTATTTTTTAATGACTTTTCTAAAAACGGGTACAAAATAAATCCTAAAAAATAATATAATAAATGGAAAAATCTAAAACCAGTCTAGAAAAATCACAAATTCTATAAAGTTCCTAAGAAAAATAAGAAGTGAAAAATAAGTTAAACAAATAAGCTGAAAAGAGCTTAATAGCTCACGGCTTGTTTTAATAAGCTAGAAAAGAAAACCCTTTATATTTAAAACAACACAACCTCTTACCAGTCAAAGTCCCTAGGGCAACGGTAAGAGGTGTGTGTTGTGAGCGTGTGGTCGAGGGTTCGAGGTGTGCAACCCCCTTTTTGGACGATTATTTTTTTTTTTTTTTTTTTTAACTTTCACAACCAACAACTGACCTCTAAACAGCTTAATTCCAATTCCAACTTCTTTTTAATCACAAGATTAAGCCAATTATGAAGATCAAAACGTGACAGATTTTTACTTGAACACAAAGTCCTTTGTTATCTTTCTGTTTTTCTTCACATAGGATGAAAAGCTCTCCAAGAGGGCTTGGAGGTGATTTGGTGTGTATTTGTGGAACACAAGGCACCCTTGTGCTCTTTCTGAGCACAAGGAGTCACAATAAGCAAGAACAACAACACCTAGCACATAAATATCAGAAAACAAATGCACACAAGCTCACTGAATGTTTCTGTGATCTTCCTAGGGGTCTGTTGGCTTAAAAGCTTACTAACTTGCAACCTAGTGGGATTCAAAAGCTCAAATTCAGCATACAAACTCACAACACGACATACAAACCAAAACAAACCTAGAATCAACCTATAACTTAACAGGTTTCAAGATCTCAAGCACAAAAATTCAACAAAATTGGCAGATTGTGGATATGCAGTTTTTTACTATACCTTTTCCTTTTTCAAGCATACAAACTATTCAAAACTTGATCAAATCTACTTACCAACTAACAACAAACCTATCCTAACCTGATTTAAACCTTCTAACACCAATTTGAGACACAAATCAAAATGTTTGCCCTGCTAATCCTTGTAGCCAAACACTCTTTTAAAGATGAAAACCAAACTTTTTTCAAAGAAAAACCTCTTAAAACTTATCCAAACTGTTTCATATCCATTCTAGCATGCATATAATCATGAAAGAACACAAAACAAAGAAGATTCATACATTTTAGCATGCATCCACAAAATCAAACCCAAATCACTATTTTTGAAAACTTTCAAAAGGGAAAAGAATTTATACCTAAGGACCTTACTTCCAAGGTCCTTTGTGGATGAATATCCACCTCCCTTACCAACACGGGTTGGTGCAGATCCTTTAACAAATCAGCAACCCTTTTCCTGTTTAAGACAAAATCAAAGAAAAAGCAATATAACAATATATATTCTGTTTCCTCTTTTTTCTTTCTTAAAAACTTTTCCAAAACTTCCACAAACTCTTAAACTTGTTTTAAACACTTCCAATTTCATAAATCACTAGGCTTTTTCCACTTTCACTTCAAAAGCTTAATGACTTATTAAAAATCTGTCCACTTTTTATGAAAACCTTTCTTAAAATCAAACTCAACTTTCTCAAATTAATGGAACTCAGTCTTAGCCTTTTCACAATACACAAACTTTTAAAAACAATAAAAGGGAATTACACTTGTATCCAACAAACACCACAATTTTATTTTCTTAAAAAGGAATTACATGTGAAAATTTGCTTAAAAACTGGAACAAGTATATGAGACACATCCGTCTCATATTTATACATGAAATAGAACATACTAGAACAAGGGAATTAAAAAATACAAACTAGTAACCCTAATTTCTGAAATCTCAGAAATGCCCCTTTGGAGAATCTTGAATTTCTTGGTCAAAAGACACCATGTGATATGCCAGCTATGGAGGACTAATCTTGGACGTGGGATTCGACTTGGAGGCAAAGGAATTCAATCCTACCGTTGATTGTGTCGGGTTTTGGGGTTTGGGTGAGTGTGACGTGACAGGGGAGGTTTGGGGGAAGGACCACAAGCCACGTGGCGCTTTTGTGAGAGGTGGGATTAGGTGAGGTGAAGCCCAATTAGTGATCTGCTGAGTTATAGGGAAAATCCCCTTGATTTGAGCGTTAATTGATCTGGGTGGTTTAGGGTTCGTCAGGGATTAGGGGTGGGTTTTGATTCAATTTTTGGGTTAAACACGTTTAAAAACGTGTTATGGGGGGAAACTTGGGTTTAGTGGGATTTGACCGAGAGTTGACCCTAGTTTAATATTAAACCGGGTTATATGGGATTTGGGCCTTGGGTGTTTTTGGGCTTAAGGTGGGTAATTGCAACGCCAGTCCATAGCAAACGTAGTCTCCATTTAACATTTGCAAGGCCAGTCCATTCCGTTAACTCTTTTGCATCCACAGTCCAAACTCAATTCAATTTTAGTCCTTTTGATCCAAATGATTAACTTTTGAACTTTTGATCATTTTCCAAGGGCTGATTTGGTCATATCTTCATTCTTCAAGGATTATACTTGCACAATTAACATTTTGAAGGGTTAAAAGTGACAAGTTCTTCAAAGATGAGGGGCCATTTTTGCCAATTCTTCAAACTTGAGGGGTCTTTTTGCAAATTTCCAAAAGTGAGCTTGGTTCATTGTGCGTCTTCGTTTCCCGTGTTCGTTTTTGAATGATTCTTGTATTCTTTTGCCCATTCCTCAATATCCGTACCTAAAAATACACAAGCAACAAACACGAGCATATATTTGGCATATTTTATGATATTTTATGCAATTAAAGGCCGTTTTGGACGATGAGACCATGTATAAAAGCAGTCTCATCACTCCCCCATACTAAACCATTGCCGTGCCCTCACACAATGCTAGAATAAAGTATCAAAGCATCTCCAAAATTTAATTTTATGACTTTTATTGAAATGATAACTAGCTACACACTATGATTACTACTACTTGCGTTTTAGACATAATGTATGATTTTCATCGCAAAATGGGACGTTTAGGTTCATAGAATAAGAACACGTGAATGCTTCGTTAGAAATAATTTCGTCGTCCTCGATTTTCACTTCAATTCCATGCCAAGCGTGCAACGAGATCATTGTCATTATAAGTTAGTAATGCTAACACTACTCATATGCCCTAATCACGTACTTATTCTCCCATTATTCCTAAGTTGTATCTCTTATATTTTATTATGTCTTAATGATCACGAGGATACATTGTTGACTTATGCGATAATAGAGATTTAGGTCTAAAAATAGAGTCCTAACGGTGTAATTAAGACCATCAAATCAATAACCCCTCCTAATAGACGACGATGTTAAAAAATTAAGTCGACAAGAAGAATCGATAAACACGGTTTTATAACGGTTTTGAACATGAGACTTATTACCAAGACTTTTATACGCCCCCTAACGGAAGGACCTTATTATCTTTGGTTTACCTCCATCTTTTATTCAACTTCGCCATGAAGCTTTTATTATGACTTCGGTCTTGCCTTGCCTTTTATTATCCGCCTCATCGGTGGTTTTATTAGCCAAAGACGTATATCCTCACGCTAAAGCGAATTTTGGATCTTTAAAGCTTCGAAGATTAAGGCTTGATTCACTTTCAATTTTGCATAGATTTTAGGCCTTGTGGGGCTTCAAATTGTTTGCTAGATTTAGGTGAGCACTTGAAATCTTATTATTGGGTGAAGCTTTCGATTATTGGGGTGCCAATACTTCAAAACCGTGACGCTGGCGATACCTTAATGTCTTCCCAATTTAATTACACGGAAGCTACTAGAAAAGACTAGAAACCCAACAATCCTAACTAAACCGCTAAGTCAATATTTATTAAGCAAAAAATATTTACATGCGAAGGGAGAATAAGCAAACAACGAGAACACATGAGTTTTTGAAAGAATACGAGTACTCTACGTTTAGCATAGTAACTTATAATTAACTCTATCATTTCTCGTCCTCATTTAAGAGACTTAGCCTAATATGTAGTTAAGGAATCAAAGCTAAGTGCTCAACACGCACGGTCGAGTCAAAAATTACTCTTATTCTCGCCATCGGAAAATCTACATTCGTGTCTTCAAACACTTATGAAACATGAGAAAAATTTTAAAATTTGGCCATTTTTAGCCTTATTTTGCAAGAAAACGATAACAAAACGATAAACTTTGGAAAGCGTGAAGGTTTGGCAAGGCAAGTATCTATTCACCCCCCCATACTAAAGTTAAACATTGTCCTCAATGTTTCGAGTCTAGGGGTGCAAACACCCCCATACTAGAGACGTAGTCGAATGCCTAATCTAGCATGGAAAGGGTGTAACCAATAAGTAATAGCCGTTTATGAAGTGTGCTAAAAACCTAAGGTTAGAACATAAAAGGATATATCATATGTGATATTGGGAAAGGCCTCCATAGCAAACGATCGAGTGCTCCCATGAAACGAACACGAGAGGCTCCAATCGTGAAGATGATGATCTAAAAGACACAATTCACAAACAACCACGGAACAAAGGTTGGAAGGGCACAAATCCCCTCACATTAAACTACATAGAAAGCAATAATATATACATGGATAAGCATGGGTCTCCCCCACGAGGCACCTTGTTTTTGATAACCGAGTCAAAAGCTCGACTCGAATCCCCATAAATGTGATCATTTAGGGATAATCATGGTTTGGTCAATTTTTGGTGGGGCTTACATGATAAACAAGGCCCAAAAGTACGTGGAGTACTTTAAAAATCCGATAAACGTATACCGGGGTCAAAGATAGCGTCCTCGTTTTCGGATGAAAGACGAGATAACACAACTCCAACACACATCCCAATGGGATAAAAGAAAATAGGAGAGAAGAAATAGAAGGGTGGGACAATGGGTAAGGCAAAACATTGAGCTACTCGAGGTAGACTCGCACCAATCAAATGAAAAGATTTTCCATTTATTGCATCGGTGGAAGACCGAGATTTCCCTATATAAGCAATTCCAGGATCAAATATCTCGTCCTCGGTGGAGAAAGGAGAGGGAACATAAGGGGCTTCCCCCACACTAGGTCCACACAAAGCATCGTCAAAAGGGGTAGACGAGCTTGTAGTACTCAAGACACGTGGTGATGACGGAGTTAGAATTGTAGAAAAACCTTTTAAATTAGATTCAAAATTTTTTCCTTTTTCATCTTTAAAACTCTCCTTGTGAAAACCCGATTTGATTATGTCAAAAATATTTGGTGTATCTAAAACAATGTTAGTCACACTAAAAATTCTCACATTTTGAAAGCGTTTTGGTTTAGGTGGTGGCAAGTTTTCAAATCTTTTGTCAACAAAGAAAACCTCCCCATCGGGATCAACGTATTCATCATCTGAAGAATCACTCGAGATTGGAATCATAGGCTTAACACTCTTAACCTCCATCGGCGGAGGGGGACGGAACTTCATTTTTATCAACTCCTAAAACTCTATTTGAAATCTTTTGACAAATGTTTTTGATGGGATTGACATTGTACAAAGATGTGATTGAATAAACATGAGAAAGCGTGGAGTTTTGGGATTCATTAATGACGAGTTCTTCCTCATTGAAACGAAGAGTGATTTTTCTTGCATGCACATCGATAAGTGCTCTCGAGGTATCCAAAAAAGATCGACCTAAAATTAACGGAACTTTAGGATCGATGGGAATATCAACAACAATGAAGTCCACGGGATAATAGAATTTCCCAACTTTCACAAAGACGTCCTCGGCTACTCCACAAGCTAGAATCGTAGAATGATCGGCCATTTCGATTGACATTCTTGAAGGAGTGAGATTTGGAAGATTGAGCGATTTAAAAATCTCGAGAGGCATCAAATTAATACTAGCACCAAGATCGGCCAAGGCGTAGCATTCTTCCATGTCTTGGATAGCACATGGGATTAAAAACTTTCCAGGATCACCGACTTTTTGAGGTATGCGGCTTAGAAAAACCGATGAACAACTAGACGATTTTTGCAATTTCTCTTTGTTATTCAACATACTTTTGAAGTTCGCAGCAAATCGAGGCATCATGACTAAGGCGTCGGCAAAACTTATATTGAAATGCAAGTCACGAAACATTTTCATAAAAAGTTCAAATTGATAATTATTTCGTTCTTGTGCCTTTTCCTTGTCTCGTCTTGATGGGTAGGGTAAAGGTGGTGTGGGTTGGGGAAAATTAGGCATAGGCATCGGCCTTGGAATCTCAGGTTCCATAATGGGTATTGGTTCAACCGTAGGTGTGGTTTGAGCGGTACTTCGTGGGCTTGTAATGTGCTCCTTTTCAACCACGACCTCGGGTTCTTTCTCTTTTTCCTTCTCCATAGAAGTACTTGGACGAGAAATGGGTTCTTTGAAAGTTTTACCACTACGAGTGGTAATAACCTTCAATTCTCCTTTCGGGTTCACGATGGTATCACTAGGAAGACCACCCGAAGAAGAGGGCTTACACATGATAGCTTCAAACATTTTAGCCATTCGATCTTCAAACTTAGATTGCCTAGCATCCGCTTTCAACAATTCTTGCTTAATCTCATGTTGTCCTTGCTCCATTTTTTGTTGATTTTGTTGGAGTCGTGTGACATTTCCTTCCATTTTATTAGCATGAGTTTTAAGTTCATTAGCAAGTTCGGTTTTAAGCTCATTTTTCAATTCGGATCTTAAGCTAACCATTTCACGTTGCATGTTGTCAAACTTAGCATCATTAGCCTTAGCATAATTCAAAAATTCTCCTTGAAGATTTTTGGTGTGATCGTTTTGAAAACCTTGGGCATTAGTTTGAAAATCACGGTTTTGGTTTTGGTTTGAAATTTGCCCATTTCCACTTTGGTAATTACCTTTGTTATAATTCCTTTGATTTCCTTGGTAATTTCCACCTTGATTGTTGTTGTTGCGATAATTATTAGCATTTTGATTGGTGGAGCTTGATTTGAACGTGAACCTTGACCTATTTGGTTATAAGTTCCCGTGGCTACAAAAGCACTCGAAGTGTTACCATCCGCGGTAATGCACTCGGATAAATCATGAGCTCCCCCACACGACAAACAACTTTTAGAAACCGCTTTAACCGAAGCGGTGTTGGAAGCTTCTTGAGTCTTCCAATGGGACATAAGGTTTGCAAATCTATCGAAAAATCGGTTTTCTTCATTTGCTTCATCATGTAATGCATTGATACTTTGAGACGATGATGAGCCCCTTTTGGCAACACTCGGTGTGTGACGAGGGCTATAAACCTTAGACCTATTCTCGATTATGACCAAAGCTTCTTCAACCGTTTTACACAAAAAATTACCAACCCGCGGCGGTATTTAAATAATCTCTTTCATGATCGTTAAGTCCATTGTAAAACGTGTCGATTTGGTGCAAATCGGAAAAACCATGATGAGGAAATTCGTGTAACATCTCCATAAACCTATTCCAAGCCGTAGAAAAACTTTCATTTGGTTCTTGTGAAAACTTAGAAATCTCATTCTTCAAATGCGTAGTCTTAGAGGGCGGAAAAAATTGGTTCACGAACTTCGAAACGAGATCCTTCCACGTCAATATCGAATTTGGTGGCTCTTTCTCTAACCAAATTTTAGCGGGCCCCGCTAAGGAATACGGAAATAACATCATCTTAATCGAGTCATTCGAGACATCCTTAAATTTGCACGTGGCGGTAAGACGATTAAATTGGCGGATATGGTTGTGCGGATTGTCCTTCTCATCACCACGGAATTTGTTGTTTTGGATCATCGACAACAAACCCGTTTTCACCTCAAAATTCTCCGCAAGGATTGCGGGAATCACAATAGCTTCTCCATAACCCTCGGTGGGTGCTTGAAGTAACTCCATCATAGTTCGATTCGCCATGGTTGGTTCTTCTCGTACAATGGGTTCGTCAATAGGAGACTCCTCACTAGAAAGAGTGAGTGATTTGTTTCTTCGTTTACGAGCACGTCTAGCTTTAGAGCGAGTTTGCATAAACGTCACGTACAACGAGAAGGCGAGCAAAGAAGATTCTTTTTGGTATTTTGTGTTTTTTCAATTTTTTTTTGTGGTTTTTGATTGTATTAACCTTTTTGGAATTGGTGAATGTATTAAGTAGACAATGAGTCCACAAATCTCCTCACTTAATCAAATCTCTTGATTAAAAAGGCCTCAAGGAATGAAAACGATCACGTGGAGTGAACGCCTTCGATGACTTTAGAACGATGGTGGAACACCAAATCGTTCAAGAGGGTTTAATCAAATGGAAACCAAGAAAATATATATGATATGTAATAATACTTTGGGCGGCAAAACCCTCGATTCACTCTCAAAATCAAATACGCACAAGCAAGCGGAGGAAACGAGGCGGCGCGAAGCACTTAAGAGCCTTTTTCCTTTAGGTTGTGAAATACAACCGCCTTATACCCACCTTATAGTTTGTATTATCAAGATTAAGCTTCACGAAAGTATTTATCTATTTTTGCCTTTTTCTTTGGTTTGAGATTCGAATACAATGATCGAGTGATGAACCTCCCGAATCAAGGTTGTGATTGCTCACGTATTTGGAGTACTTGTAAATTTATTGT